>KN819382.1:40077-54920 GCA_000827475.1 Paxillus involutus ATCC 200175
AGTCAAAACATAAAGGGTAACTGCCCATACGGGGCGGATAACAGTATAAGGTCCATTGCGGGCGAAGAAAGTACATACACGGATAAAGGGACTCACGGCCAAGACTTACCAACGTATTGGGATGGACAAGGACGGATCCGGATGGTCGTAGGGCAGGGGTGGTGTATGGATGGACGGGTTCCGCTGCTAGTGAGACACGGGTGAGAGCGGATTCGACGGACGATGGGTTGGACAGTAAGGGTGGCGGCTGGAAAGCTGAGGGGACTGGTGGTGGCTTTGAGAGGTGTTGTTAGGGCATCAGATCTGCGGGTGAAGGACGTTTGCGGCCGTAGGGGATGTGAGTTCCCTACACCGTCATCCCATCCAAGAACTTGCAGGTCACGAAGGACCTGGTCTGCAACAGTAGAGAATGCCGTGTCCATGCTGGTGAGAGTCTGGTCAGTCAGCCAGTCGCAAGTGGATGACCAACAGCCTTTTGCGACGGAAGCACATCCAAGGTCATGCCAGTACTGGATAACCCAGCTAGGCAGATTTCCGGAGTGTTGTGGGTCAAGGACAGATACTGCAATGATGATCAATAGCTAGGGCTTGCGCAAGTAGGTTTAAGAGCTGGACAGAGATACTGAATGGTGGGATTGAGCGATCTAGAAAGTTATCGGGGAGGTTACTGTTGCATGGCTGATTGGACAAGAAGGCTGCTGGGTCGAATCCAGAAAGAGACAGGTCAAATGGAGGTATATTTGTGAAGTCCAGTAGAGCGGAGACAGAGAGTTCAGGAATTGGGATGAAGGACAAATAGCGGGGAGGAACCCCAGGGAGGGTGATGATGTTCGTTTGGATGTGGGAGGTCAAGTCAAGTTCGTTCTGAGTACTAGCCTGAAGGAAAGCCATGATGGTCAGACACATCAGGCTTGAAGAGTACGAGCTCACCTTCTAGCACCACATCCTGATGAGAGGACTTGCCACCTTGACAAGCTAAAAAGAAGTAGTGAAACCACAGAGCCCGAGTCCGAGCGTAAATATTGTGAACGAAGGCTGTAGCGGCGGCGGGTTACTAGGGTAGTCACGGCGAACCTAAGGTAAGTTCGTCACACATCCTCAAGGGAAATGAACCTGTCACAAGACTGTTATGTAATGCTGTGCAAGAGTTCACATGAACCTAGGGTCGAAATGGGACAGTATGTCCCTACAGACGACATGGTAGCAGACATCCTCACAAAGCCCCTTGTTCGGGAACAGCACTGGAAATTCATTTGGAGCATGGGACTATGAATGTGCTTGAGTGGGAGTGACAAATTACAGTGAGCTCCGGAATCCGATGCCCTGATGTGGAATCCGATAACCCAGTGTGCAGCCACAGAAACCCAGAACCCGGAATCCATAGTTCTGCTTGGAACCTGTCCGGAATCCTATCGGACTGTCGTCCCATTATCTCGGACATGTCCCATTACTCCCAAGCCTTCAGGAGCATTCCTATTATTATCCTACATCACTTAAACTTCCCATTCCACGTTCCTACATTTATTCCTGATCTCCTGTCATATTTAGTGAGCACTTCTCTGCCCATCATATATATATATCCCTCTTTTTCCTTCGGATTCCTCAGTCGTTCTTTGCCCTCCTTAGGCAGCAACTGAGGTGAGTTCCTTTATACCTATCTACTACTCCTAGCTAATTCTGAGCAGTCTGGGCAATCCCTGCCCTTCCATAGTTTTTGTCAGGGATTACTTGCTGGTAAGCAGATAGTGGTTGGAGTATAAGAAATGATCTATTGAGCACTATTACAGTGCTGGGTTTATATACTGGATACAAGTGTGACAAGTCACTGATGTGACTGTTGATGTGACTAAGAGTCCTTATCTAACTACTTATCTAAGATAGTGATCATGCTGTAATGAATGCTGTACATGCTGCTATAAGCACAAGTTCAACACTCCCCCTCGCTAAGCATCACCTAAGTGTGTGCAAGCGTAGATGGTGCATTTAGCTGCCATGTGTATCCTGATAAAATTCAAGGCCTAGTTGGGCTCTGAACTGTTCGAATTTGACATGTCCCAAGTTTTTTGTGAACATGTCTGCAGGGTTAGCTGCTCCATCGATGAAGCATATCTCAACCTTCTTCTGGGAGATTACTTTGCGTACATAGTGGTAGTGGATGTCAATGTGCTTGGAGCGCTTTTCTGTGATAGGGTTTGTAGCCATAAAGATGGATCCCTGATTATCACCACAGATTGGGATTGGTTTGAGGTTGTAGCCGAGCTCACTTAATAAGGAGCATATCCAGACTACTTGGCGACTGCAATCACTGAGTGCCATGTATTCAGCCTCTGTTGAGGAAAGAGCAACTGTCTTTTGAGCGTGAGAGGCCCAACTGAATATGCCATCTGCAATCTTCAGGAAGTATCCTGTTTGCGATCAGCGGGAAGTGGGGTCGAATGCCCAGTCTAAGTCTGTGCAAGCCATAAGGCCAAGGCCACATCCACCATTGAACACAAGGGAGTAGTTCTTGGTCCCAATGAGATAGCAACAGATATGTAGTGCTTTGTTCAGGTGGTCTTCTAAGGGGTTGGCTGCATGCCTAGAGAGCACGGTCACAGCATATGCAATGTCAGGACGAGTTCCAAGCATGATGTAGAGCAAAGAGCCAATGATGGTTTGGAAACGACTGCACAAATTAGGATCTGCAGCAGATTCATTTGGCAAAGCATAGTAGCCTTGGGAAAGAGGAGTGGGTGCGGATTTCACATTTTGCATACCGCATCTTTCAAGGATGGTTTCCAGATAAGCACATTGATCTAGGTAGATCTTGCTGCCTTTGCGCTGAATTCACCTGCGAAGGAATTTCTTGGGAATTCCAAGATCTCTGCATGTCCATTTCTTCATGAACATAGCCTTGATTTCATCAACAATGGCTTTGTTTGGGCCACAGAAAAGGGCATCATCTACATAGATGATGGCTACGACAACATTGGAGCCTTTCTTCTTGTAGAGAAATATCCCAGCATCAGATTTTAGGTGTTCAAAGCCTAGTTCTTCCATGAAATCATTGAGGGTTTTCCACCAGGCTAATCCAGCCTGCTTCAATCCATAGAGGGCACATAATAAACGGAGCACTTTATGCTCTTGCCCTTTTTCAGCAAAGCCTTCAGGTTGTTCCATGTAGATCTCTTTGTCAAGCTTGCCATATAAATAGGCGCTACAGATGTCAAGGCCAGAGATACATATACCAGTTCTCTAGTGCAGCTAGTGCAAGCATCAAGCGCACTGTTTCAAAGCATACAACTGGCTAGGGCTGCCAAAGTTCAGTTCGGTCCGGTTCAGGGGTACTTTCTGCCGAACCTGAACCTGAACCTACTGTTGGCAAGCTTGAACTGAACTAAACCTGAACTAAACCTAGCCGAACCGGTTCAGGTAAGTTCGGTTCAGGTTCAGAACTAGTTTGGACCTGAACTTCAAGATAACTATTTGAGATATATGAAAATTTCATTGTTAATGTACTGGTCAACATTGGTAGTCCAAGATTTAGGCTCCCAGTGTAAAGCTTCAGCTGCAGCAGTCAAATCTCCAGATGAGTAGCTATCCTTCAAGAGTTGTAATGCCTCCACAGTGTCAGGGTGTAAACTGTTGCGTAAAAGTGTTACTGTCAAGCCTTCTTGGGAGAAAGACCTCTCAGAAGGAGTAGAGGAGCCCTGAATTGCAAGATAATCTCATGTCATGCGTGACAAGATAGGATATTGGGTGGAGTGATGCTAAAGGAGATCAGCCAAAGTCATAAAACAAGTAGATCATACTTACATACACCCCACCACTTGACTCTGTCAACAACATCCTCCAAGGGACTGTCCAGATAATCTTGCAGCTCCTGACGGGGGTTGCGGCCTCGCTTTTCTCTCTCTCTGCGGGCATTAACAGCCTTATGCATCATGGCATCACCATAGCCACCACCCTTAACAGGTGATCCTGCCAGAGAATTTGTAAAATCATAGTTGGCTTGCATGAGACCACATACCATGTGCAGCTTGTTGAACCTCAGCAACCTCACTGGCCACAACTTTGACAGCATACTTGTCAAACTGCCAATGATATTTAAGTAGAGACTGCAGATATAATATTGAAACACTCACAGCATTTTGAAGGGCTTCAAGACCCATTCAATAATACTCCAAATCCCACCGTCATGGTCGTTGTGCAATTGTCATCATCGTGACAGTTGGCAGACGTGTGGTGAGCGTGGGGGATGCGAGTCATACACCATGGGGATGCGAGTTGATGCGACGGTTGGTGGTCGTGAACGTGGGGGACGTGGTTGTGCAGTGGGAAGGGGGGTAGGAGTAAATTTAATAAAAAGTCAGTAAAACGACTGCAAAATAAGTAAGTATGACGTACCTTTGTATCCAGCGCCCTCTCTGTTTGGATTTCCTCGTAGCCTACCTCTGCCTCCTCGCTGTCGCCGTCATCATCATCCTCGCCGTTGTTGTTGCCAGAACCGTCGTGGGTGGCTTCATTCCGACTCGAGACTGTGATGTAGTTAGTATTCAGAACTGCTGTAGTTAGTTTCCTATTTGTAAATGTAAAACAGGTACTTACCACTTGTGTCTTGCTGAGTGTCGTCCTCATTGTCAGAAAGGGTGACGGCGTTCGAACAGTGGTGTGCTGTACTGTTGGCTGCCTTTGGCTGTTTGGCTGTTGTCGGCGTGTCGTTATGCAGCGCGTCTTCAGGGCGCTTCTGTTTTTGGCCGCCGGTGCTGGTTGATGCAGCGTTCTCGTCTGTGGTGAGCTTCCAGGCGAGTTTGTGCTGGTGTGTGCCTGTGACTTTGTGTGCAGGGACTGCATCGGATGCCGCCAGATTATCTTGCTGAGATTTCACACCTGAGAGATAAAATTAATTAGCCTATCAAGGGTGATCCAAGATTTGCAAACTGACTTACCTCTTGCAGCATGAGAAGTTTGATCTTGAGATGATGTTGGATTATTTACGGAATGCGTGGGGATTGGTTGATCGTCACCCTCGGAGTCGTAGAATGTGATTTCGGAGGCATCTTTGAGTGTACCGTTTGGATTGAGTGCGCATTGGTCCGGATTGGCCATGATGTACTGCAAAGTGGTACCATAGGGCAAGTTTGGGTATTTGCGTGGCCTGGCACCAATAAGGTTTGAGCAATAATACCATTTTAAGAAAGAACTGTATAGTCACAATCTAAGGTATCCGGTATCATAAATATTCAAGGTTCAGGCTGGTTCGAACTGGTTCGGACCAAGTATTAAATTTTTTGTAAGGCCCAAACCTGAACCTGGACTGAACCGAACTTAGGGGTTCAGTTCAGAGGTTCAGGTCCGAACCTTAGGTTCTGGACCGAACTTAGGCAGTCCTACAACTGGCAAGAATATTTGGTCGAAATTGATCCCTTTGACTTGGGAGAAGCCTTTGGAAACTAGCCTGGCTTTCTTGTGACCATCAGTTTTGTGGTCGAATACCCATCAATTTTTAATGACCTTGCGATGGGAAGGTCGGTCAACTAGGTCATATACACAGCACTTTTTGAGTATATCAAGTTCTTCTTGACAAGCTGCCTTCCACTGAGAACGTTCAGCCAGAGGTAGGCGATCAATATCTCTGTAGGACCATTCTCTAGGTGGCTTTTCAGCGCTAGAGGTGTAAGGGATGGCTTTCAATAATAGAAAGCTGGTACGGACTGCTCACCCTTCACAACATAACTGTTCCACATCTATTTCACTCTCGCCTTGGGGCAGAGGTGGTGGTGGAGTTGGGTCGGGAACGTGATCAGGAGGGTCTTGGCGCTGTGAGCTGCCTGATCCCTCAACCATTTTCTTCCAAGTACAAGGATTTTCCACATCTTTAAACTGATCAATGGGGTGTCAGTGTTCTCCATAGACATTTCCAGGGCACTTAGGAGTGTGTCTTTTGCACTGAGAGCAGTGAGGACCTGGGGGAATCTGAGGAGGACGTGGTGCTCTAGGAGGGGTCCTAGGATCCTGTACAGGAGAAGGTACACAAGGAGGTGTAGGAGGAGGTGGAGGTGGAGCATGAGGCCCGCATCCTTATCCTTATCTCGGCAATATTAGCCAACAATATCATTGATAATGTCATCACCAAGATCTTCGCCAGTCGCATCCGGAGGAGCGGTCAGGCAGGGTTGCTTTTCGCGATGTGGCTGACTCTTTGGGGTAGAGCAGCATGGAAAAGATGTCTCATCAAAGAGAGCATGTGCAGAAGTGAATAGCACATTGTTTGGGGAGCGCATAAACAAATAGTTACACTCATTGCCATGGGCAGACCCAAGATAAACCATGAGCTCAGATTTGGCAGCCAGTTTATTGGCGCGCACATCGGGGTGAAGCCAGACATAAGCTCCACATCCAAAGACACAGAAGTGACTGATATTGGGTTGTTTTCCATTCAGGAGCTTGAAAGGGGTTCGCCAGTTAAGGTGGTCCATAGGTGATCTGTTGTAAACATGAGTCGCTTGTTGGGTAGCAAATTCCCACCAAGATGGAGGCATGCAAGCCTCATGGTGCATTGCCTCTGCTTTGTCCATAAGAGTGCGCATATAGCGCTCAGCGCAGCCATTCTGCTTAGGAGTATGTGTGGCACTCTGATAAACTTGAATCCCTTCATCTTTGAGCATATTGTCAAAAGCTTTAGACTTGTACTCTCCCCCTGCATCTGACATCCATCCTTTGAATTGAGTGCTGTGTTGAACACTAGCAAGCTTCATAAAGTGTTTGGTGGCTGTTAATGCTGCATTTTTAGTGCGCAAAGCGGTTATCCATACAAAGGATGTGAAGTTGTCTAAAAAGACGATCAGATACCGGTACTTGTGGTATGAATCCACAGGGAAAGACTTGAGGTCAGAGTGGACAAGTTTGAAGGGGCATGTAGCATGCTTAGGGTTTTCAGGGAAAACTCGATTGGGCATCCTGCCAAGAGCACATCCAGGACATATAGGATTTTCTGCAGGAAAATCGATGGTAGGGAAGTTCTGAGTATGTTTTCACGCATGTCGCAGCACTTCCTTAGAAGGGTGTGCGAAGCGGTGGTGCATAAGTTCATAATCAACGGGATTTATACTCATCTTGAGTTTCTCTGTCTGTCACATCCTGTGACTTTCCCATCTAATCTAACCTAACCCCAACACAATCCGACACATCCCGACATATCCCAACAACATTGGATTATACTTAGACATTTCTTTCATCTGTTTCCCGTTTCCCGTTCCCGTTCTGATCCTGAGTCTTTGGACTTGTATTAGTAACTAAGTCCGTCCTATGTCCATCTCCATTACTGTTCCTGTTGTTTGTCATATCCTTACTAACACCATGTTCCATTCATCATCCGTACGACATTACTTTGTCATCCCAATCATAGCCTTGCACTGTGCATCGGGATTCCTAACCCCTGACACTATTCTGTTTATATCATATCAGACTTCTAGTATATAAACCCTTTGTACAATCCCTGTGTTTCCTTAGTTCAAATATCAACTAGATATCAATCCCGAAATCCGTCCTCCATCTGAACCCTCTGCTTCCTGAGTCTGAGTTGATCTCAGAACTTATAATCTGACCCCATTTGAAATCTAGGGACAGGACTCGTACAGGGGCACAACACATAAGTTGAAGCCACAGTCCCTTACAACTCTGACACCCTCCAGACACCCTTCCCCATCATCCTGATATCCCGATCCATCGGGTTTGCTCTGGACCTCTGGGATTGAACACGACTCTGACACTGTCCATGAGTATGACTTGAGGACATAGATGGTATCTCCAGGAATTCTGGGATGGAATATCAAGTAGGGATTTCCTGATTCTGTGTAGATGGTGATGTGCTGCAAGTTACCATGCACAGTCAAATTATCTCTTAAGAATGAACCCATAGAGAGTAACCAATGATTGAGTTGTGGCATATAGAGGATGGGGTGTAGTCTTGCAATGACAGCATATCCCTGTTCATCTTTATATCTGATGATGACAGTGCCTTTGCCTTCAATAGTGGCAACACCATTTGCAGTGTAGGCAGTCATTTTAGTCTCCAAAGGAGAGTACTCAGAGAAATCATCAAGACTCATTGTAAAGTGCTCTGAGACACCTGAGTCAAGCATCCATATGGGCAATGATTGGTCTGGTCTTTTGCCCTTACATCTCGCACAAGCAGAGAACGAAATCAAGTGCACACAATTTTCATTGGGACAGGGTTCTACAGATATATTACTCATTGCTATTTGAATGTGCACACTAGAGCAAGCACCAGCGCTGAAGTAAGCATATTGCTTTTGCGGTGAGGAAAAAGGGACTTGCCATTGATATTCAACAACATTCTCCCCTTCATTGGCCTATTCATCAATGTACATGTTGTAGATGTCATCTTCGATGTAGTTGCTGCCCAGAGAGACGGTGTCATCATCATAGGCAGGGATGGTGGCAGAGAGGTGGTCCTCAAGGCAAAGATGTTTGGGAGTGGGCTCAACTTTGAAATAAGGAGCAATGGAAGAGGCGGCTATCTTGTTGAGAGAACAAATGGTCTTGAAAGAGGGTTCTACGCCAAGAACATGGGTGATATTGAAAGTCTTTTGGGTATTATCCCAGGCAGGTGCATCAAAGAATTGGGCGCCAGGCGTATGAGCAAGGCGGCGAGGATCATTGACGGAAGGAATGTCGACGATGGTAGGAGTGGTGAAGTTGACAGTGGAGGCGAGGTGAGTGTGGTCATGGTTGTTCTGGTGACGATTCTTGCCACCACAAGTTCCACAACACTTGTTCTTCCCTTGTTCTGAGCAGGCACTCCAGCGTTGCTGCCTCCACCTTGCTTGGGTGGTTGCTGCTGGTTGAACTTGGGGTCAGGCTGTTGCGCTTTACAGCACTCAGCTTCTGTACCTCCTTGTGCTTACCGCGGTTATTGTCAGCCTGTTCCCAACAGAGGACGGCGGCCTTCTCAATGCCAGCGGGGGTCACCATCTCCTTGTCCATTGTGATGATCTGTGTGATGGAGTTCATCGAGGATGGGAGTTTGGAGAGCAAAATCATTGCTTGGACTTTGCTGGGGATTTCAAAATCAGCCTTCTTGAGGCGAGTGAAGTGGGCATTGATTTTGTTGAACACGGAAGCGGGGTGTTGGTTGGAAGGGATGGGGGTGTCCAACATTGCTTTGGATTTGCCATAAGTGGTGGAGACACCTTGGGTGCCATACTCTATGGAGAGGACATCCCAGAGGGCTTTTGCAGAGGTGAGAGTGTCATACTTGACACGGATGCTCTCCTGAACACGAAGGATGAGGTATCCTAACGCCTTGGTGTCGTCCTGTTTCCAGGAGTAGATGTCGTTGGCGTTGTTGGAGTTGTCATCATAGGTGGTAGGAGAGGGGCATGTCTCAGTGAGAACATGAGAGACTCTTTGAGCCATAAGAAAGCCTTTCATTACGGGCGCCCAGGAAAGGTAGTTGGCACCAGTGAGCACAGAGACAAGGTTGTTGATTGGTGAAGTCATGATGTTTAGATTTCTTCTTCTGGGTCAAGGTGAATACTGTTGTGATAGTTGGCAGCGAACTGCTGAACAACGTTGTTGATGGTTTCTTTGACGGTGGGAGCATTCCAAGTGGTGGTGAATGTAGTTCCAGGTGAAGTCGAAGTGCCAGCTGTTGATGTTGATATGGAGTTCAAAGGTATTTCTGAAGAAGAAAATGATGAGTCGATAACCAAGGTATGTGACAAGGGATAGATATGCGAGAACGAGTAGTCCAAACATTAAAAAGTGTTGGTATCTGTTGATGCAGAGGGTCAGCACCTATACAGGGTGACAGCCAGCAGCCATGAAGGCGCTGAAGGAAGGATAGCTGCCCCTTGAGGGCACTTTGAGAATCATTCCTGAGCTGCAGTAAACTGTGCTCATTCCTCAGCTCAATGTCAAGCCATTTAAGGCGACATTGCAGGGAGCTAGAGAGCGCACTCAGTGCAGCCATAAAGGCGCAAAGAGGCTGCATCTCGGGGCTCATAACCTGTTGAAGCATGGAGGGGCATAGTGAGAGGAACTCTCTACTCACCTGTGCTGAGGGGATTACTGGTAAGTAGGTAGTGGTTGGAGTATAAGAAACGATCTATTGAGCGCTATTACAGTGCTGGATTTATATACTAGATACAAGTGTGACAAGTCACTGATGTGACTGTTGATGTGACTAAGAGTCCTTATCTAACTACTTATCTAAGATAGTGATCACACTGTAATGAATGCTGTACATGCTGCTATAAGCACAAGTTCAACAGACGGGCCTCATGAAGATATGAGGAGTGCATGGCAGCACATCATGGGAGAGAGTGAACCTGCATGGTAAGACATCAGGTGCATGTATGCAGTCAAAACTGATCCCTGTCAGCATGCCAACTGGGGCACAGGCTACGGCGCATGGGGTACATCATGGTTGTGGTGCCAACATGCATCAACCTGAGGGACACCATGGATTGGGAGGTAGGGGTCTGGTTGAAATTGAAGGGAATGGGGACAAGGGCACAAGCATGGTGATTCTCACAGATCAAGGTTGCCACTGCCTCAGCGATTTGAAAGAGGACATTCACAACAATGTCATCAATCTCCGCCTGGATGACGAAGGAACTCAGACTCACCTTCACCTTCACACTCCATGAGTCACTCCTGACCACTTTTACGTCAACAGAACTCCCATTGATCTGGGGATGAGATCCACTCTCCAAGTACAAATATCATGGATACGCTGCTCCAAATATGCAACAATCAGGACAGGGATAGGGAGGAAGCCAATGCATGACTCACTGCTCTTGAAGGCAGGGGTGCACAGCCATCTCATGGTAGTTGTGGAGGGATTTGTGGACGGGGCGCTGCAACTGCAGCAAAGAAGTGTTCCAGACGCCAAGGGAGGAATGTTTGTGCAGTTGAGGACTTAGATGTTAAGGCAGATACAGAAGTGGGTGATGACCAAGTTATATTTGATGATGATGCCGAGGATGTCACGACGGCATCCAGTCAGCTGAGAAAGATCCTGCAAGTGTGTCAGAACTCCAGCTTGGCCACCACCCTTTTCAGATTTCTCTCTCTTGCTACTTGGATTCTGAATGATATTTTGCTTGTTTAGCCCACAGCCCACAATCCCAAAGAACCATCGCCTTTTCTCTCTCAGGGCGTGATTGCTTTTCCTACTAGTAGCAGGCTTGCTCACTGTCTGCAGAATCTGTTGAGATTTGTTGGTCTACTACTTTGAAGAACATAGTCTGGTCTGACATCCTTGATTGTCCAGACGACATGTCTACGCTCCGAAACTTTGAGCAATATGACCACAAGCATGGGTTAAGTAAGTCTCTGCTGTCTGAACAGTTTTCATTTGCATCCATTGCTAACAGGCCCTATATACTAGTAGCTTCAAAAATGTTCTATTCTCTTTTCAAACTCTTTTCAAACCACTCGTGCACAGAACATGCATGAGGGCTTATGCTCACACAGTCACACACAAAGTGTCAGGTGTCATTACCACACGCTGGATGTCCTGGATAAATGGGTCCGGGACAAGCCGGGTGCGTGGGATGGACAGGATGGGACAAACGGGACAGACTTTCGAACTTTCCAGATTCTTGAGTCCTTTGGGCTTCAGCAGGCTTGGTATTCCAACAGTGAGATATTATTCAAAATACTCATGTACTGTTCTTGTGATACACCTTGTGAGCTAATTTCTTGTCAGGGATGGCATTCTGTCATCACCGCATTTCATATTCATCATCATCTGTCAACATGGGTGCAGGCCTGAGTGTGCAATACTAAGGCATTGTTCCCACCACTTCTGGAAAAAGTGATTTCCAACTGCTAAGTCATGCGGTTCCAATTAATGTTATCAGTGGAAAGCCAAAAGGTTAAGTGAATGTAAGGGTCATCTAGCCGTAGTACATCTGAGTGCTCTGGTGGTTCCGCTTCCAGAATGGGCTCAGGAAATTTGGAACCACCAGAACCAAATAACTTGTTAGGGTTGAATACAGACATCTGTTTTAGCACAAACAGTTGATACAACCATTTGCGCAGAAATGTGCATCAGTGTCTCACTTCACTCTCACATCATCTTATCCTTGTTTTAGCACAAATGGTCATATTGACTGTTTGTGCCAAATCACAATGCTACTCCTCCCTCAGTTTTAGCACAAATGGTCATATCAACCATTTGTGCAGAAAGTGCATCAGCATCAGCATTTCACTTTGCTCTCACAATCATCTCCCAGTTTTAGCACAAATGGTTGTATCAACCATTTGTGCCGATGACTGATGTGTAAACCCAACCATGCCCCAACCCTAACACCTATTACAGAACATGGCTTAGTATAGTGTTACAAGGGGGTCCAAGGTGTTGGAATACAAACATAGGTACATAGCTTAGCTAATCATGTACTTACCTTAGAGGCATGGTGCGACAAACACATGGGTAGTCGGCTTCTTACTGTAGTTTACCTTAGTGACTATCTACTGAGGTAGACTACAGGTCAATTTGACAGGCTCCTACAGGTTATGAGCCCCAGAACCTGTCAGTAACCTAGTCCACTCACAAGACTCAAATTCCCTCAATGGCTGAAATTCCCATACTCAGAATGGATGCACAGAATTGGTCAGCATGGCGCAAAAACCTCGAACGGACACTCAATAAACTCGCAATCAGCGCTTACATTAGTGAAACGACGCCAGACCCTTACGACAAACAAGCCAATGCACTCGCAAAGTGTGCAATCACATCCACCATCCCAGATTCCTTATTCCTTCGAATTCTCCATTTTAAATCAGCTCAAGAATGCTTCGAGACTCTACGAGATTTATTTGAGAAGAAGTCTACAGCTACTACAGTAGTACTACAAGAAATTCAGAGCGCCAGGACGAAACAGGAGGCTATGTATGGACTTGAGACTGCCAACAACCGCATACAGACATGCACAGATGTTTGTGACATGTCGCGCCATGACAACGACGTCTGTAACGGATCAGGCAGACGGAATAACCACGTACCACGCAGCAAGCCATGTCGTCAGCACAAAGGAGAAGCAGAAGACCAGGGAAGAGTCGAAAGAGGGTGTGGAGAAGGTGAGAAAGGTTGAAGGTTGAAGGGAAAAGATGACGAAAAGGCAGCTGCCGATGAGACTAGGCAAAGGCGCCACAGACCACAGGGCTAGCGGTGTGAGCCTCGTCAAGCCCACAAGCAGCCAGGTAAGCTTACCTAGGGCTCGAGTCGACGTCCCACACCACCTCCACACTTCTAAGCCACCAAAGCCACCTCCTACATCCCCCAGCCTGCCAGTTGATCAGACGGCACCCATGTTGACACGGCTGACTCACCAACGAAGTTGAAACGGCCACATACCGAGGAAAGGGATGTGTCGTACATGCAAAGACAACATTGAGGGGAGCCAAGGGAAGGTAGAGTCAAGGAGTTGAGGGCATAGGGAACCAGACGACGAAGATGGTGATGACGTAAACGTTGACCACGCACACATCATGCCCCATCCACCCAGCTTGACACACCAGACGGCCAACAAAGAGGCCACTGGCACCTCAAACCTGAACGCAATGAGCGCAGGGATGACAATGCCAGTGGGCATGTTGAACGGACTGCTGAACGGGTCCAGCAAAGTCAAGGGAGACAGGGGAATGGTGAGAAGGACGAGAGGGCGAGTGGGATCACGGATCCCAGCTTGCACGATGACGGTGGGGACGAGAACGTCCACCACATGTACGTTGTACCTGACTCAACTTGACTCGCCCCCTACCCAGACAAACCAAGACCACCACCCCCGAGCACGCCGCTCGAGGGGGAGGAGGAAAACGGTAAGTGATTGAGCAGCCACATAGACAAAACAGGCACACACATAAAACCCCCAGGACATAAAACAAAAGCCACCATGCACCTGATATGGATGCCATACGACAAGGAGTTGAGCGGAGAGTGCTGACGAATGGCCATGGGCCACAGAAAGTCCCCTGCATGACCCAGGTGGTGAAACGCACTCACCAGGAGGCCAACCCCAAGCTTACGGCTTGAGAGGGAGAGGAATAGGCCATTGAGGTCGACGGTCGACACCAAGGTCGAGGACAACCACGACACACAGCAATCACCAAGAAGACCTGTGGGCATGACAGACAGTGATGAGCGCCATCCCAACGAGCCCACAGAGCCCCCTGACAAGAAGGAGGGGGAGCGAGGGGCAAACAATGAGTTGAGGGACAAGACGACAATCAAGAACGTCGAAACAGACAAATCAAGTCAAAGGGACAAGGCAGGCAAACTTACCAGGCAGCAATCCCCCTGAGCGTACAGCTTGAGGGGGAGTCAAGTAAGTGGACGAGCCGGCAGGACAAGCCCAACAATGTCGAAATGGTCAACAAGGGTAGGCATGTATTCACTGTAGTAAACTAGTGTACATTGTATATTAGATACAGTAATAACTATTGTTTTATTTCTAAAAGACCTAAATTACTACTAGTATGAGACTCAAGGAAAGTGCAAGTCAAAAAAACCACTTCAGTCAACCCCTTTCTGAGGCCTATTAGGTGTAAGATATTCCTATAGTCAATTCACCTAAGAGGTATGTATCAGAAGGGAATCCCCTTAATATCAAGGGATATCCCCCCCTCACCATAGATTATCTGGCATTTTCCCCATGATATGGCGTGGGCTAGCCCCAAAGCCTGCTATTGTCCCAGTCACCTGGGGCTATCCCTGGCACAATACTACCTGTCCCTGGGATAGAATGGGTGTCAGGGGTCCTTTGTTGCTATTTTTCACCAAAATAGCTCCACCAAATGCTCTATTGGCACTGCTGTGCCAATGTGCT
>KN819382.1:117148-141597 GCA_000827475.1 Paxillus involutus ATCC 200175
TGTTCTAGTTTGTGGTGCTTGGCCAACTCAGAGATTTTGAGAAAGCAGGTCTTTTGTGGTGTTGCTGCATTACAATATACAAGCCAGTGTAAGCTACTGGTTGCAGATTTTGAAATATCTAAAGAAAAATTATGAGTGAATGATTGTGGGTGGTGTTGGCTAGAGGTCCATGCATATGGAGCACATTGGCACAGCAGTGCCAATAGAGCATTTGGTGGAGCTATTTTGGAGAAAAATGCAACAAAGGACCCCTGACACCCATTCTATCCCAGGGACAGGTAGTATTGTGCCAGGGATAGCCCCAGGTGACTGGGACAATAGCAGGCTTTGGGGCTAGCCCACACCATATCATGGGGAAAATGCCAGATAATCTATGGTGAGGGGGGGATATCCCTTGATATTAAGGGGATTCCTTTCTGATACATACCTCTTAGGTGAATTGACTATAGGAATATCTTACACCTAATAGGCCTCAGAAAGGGGTTGACTGAAGTGTTGATTGTTGTATATCATTGTTGCTACCATGATTGATCAGTATGCTCAGACCACGTAACAACATTTCGGAATTCCTCATGGTGCTCTTCGATCCAGCCTGGAATGGACAATGCAGTCTGTTGTCCGCCCAAACCACAAAACTTCAATGTGTCTTCATCGGACAGCGTGAGATCCGCCCATGCTGGGCCCCAGGAAATGGCATTCCACGCGAGGGCGCATGATACTGCAACAGATTGCCCCACCGAAATTGCTTGCACTTGCATAAGTTTGCGTATAAATGATACTACCAAAATTTAGTATTCATTCAAATAAGACGGACAGATTTTAAGTTGGACTCACCGGGGATGCTTGGATGGTGTATAGTGTTGTAGGAATATGGTGGAGGCGGTGCTCCTCAGTGTGACAAAGAAAACAGCAACGAGGGCTGGAGTGTCCCCCCCAGCGGTGTGAAGGTTGAATGCCTTGAAGGAGCAATGAAACTTGGAGCGGTAATTGGGTAAGCTGCTGCTGAGCTACTACCGCTTATCTGAGACTCATGAGTGGATGCAAACGGGTTGCCTAGTGAATGTAAACGTCAGTATGCCAGCAGCGTAAGACAGACGGCTGAGTGCTTACTAAAGTAATCTATGTTGCTTGCTGCAGGAAGGTCGCTAACACTTTGTAACGCTGACATAAGAGCTTGATGGGTCAGCCCTCGTTGGAGTAGATGGCCGCCATGCTGCCACCATCTCTGCGCCTCAACCTCATGAAAGTTGGAGATCATTGAATCCAACGTGTGGTCTGACATGGTGGCGGTTGATTGGAGAGCTTTCGGTCCACATCGCTACTTAACACCAATGATCAATTGATGGCATTGGCATTCGGAAATGCCATAAATGATTTGATAGTTGCTCATGCAAACACCACGTCGTTTTAAGAGGCAAGTTTGCTGATTGACTTCCATGCAAATCAATATAGAAGATCTGGACTGCATTCTGGATGATATACTGGAGGTTCCCGGGTGGCGAAATGGATACATCACCGAATGTACTGATTGAGGTTGGGCGGGATAAGAATCTGAACGACCACTCACCACCAGCAAGGCGAGTGCGACGAGCCGAGGTGAGAAGCCAGGAGTTGTGCTGAGATGATACCCCGGGTGGTGCCGACTTGAATGACGTGGTAGAGCTGCTGGACGGAGATGCCGAGTAGATGGGATGTGGATGCAGAACTCTATGCCGAAACACCGAAAGGGTACTTGAAAATCAGTGACTTCACCTTGACACTGATTAGATGTGATCAGTGACAGTGTCAAGGTTTCTACCGCCCTCAAAAATCGTGTGAAACCCCTGTCTTACCGGAGAAATCCGAACTCCTCGGCAAGCTCCGCTTTCCTGCGTTTTCATGACCTTTCATTGGCCCAAGGGTGCCAATGATGTTAGGTTTGCCGAAGGTACGTTAGCGCGAGATACCCAAAATCTCCGACCTTTCACTTTTCTGGCAGCCTCACACTTTCCTCGTTTGCTTTGTCCCTTTCCTTCAAGCCTCCCCCTCCTCACTGCTTGTCAATGGATCTTGGACTTCCTGAAATAGAATGTTTGGTGCACTACATTTCCCTCCGCCTCATCACCATCCTCCAACACCTTCAAGCACCGCCCGTGGAATCGTGGAGTCAAGAATTGGTGAGATGACATACCTTGCCTGCGGGTCAGTCTTTTATTATTTACTTCAGATGCTGGCCAGGAGGGTACTTATTCTTATCACCGTTCACAACCTTCCTCTTCAGCTGCCTGATCCCCTCGCGGCTCTCGGTCCCCTCTTGCTTGACTCCAATGTTGACTCAGAGGAGGCCGCAAGGGCCATTCTCCGGGTTGGTACGGTTGGTCCTCCTAAACAGGAGGAAGATGCATCGGAGTCCAGCATTCCCTGGACAGATGCCTGGTGGTTGCCAGGTGGCGAGGGTTTGGCGTCTGACTATGGGACTAGATCCTTACAGGCCTTTGCACAGTTGGCCAGGGAGTGTTTTGATGCAGTGAGTTCCCCTTTTGACCTTGGATTGTAATTTCTGATGGTTGGAAGGGCGGCACAAAACTCGAAACCCTCCAGTCGAGGAACCTGCCCTTGCTATGCCTGGAACTCATGCAAATGGAGCTTGCCGCAGCGTATCAGCTCACCCGCCAGGCCTTGTGCAAGGTTGAAGCGGAGATATCATTCAATTTCAAGAGGGTGAGGGAGATGGATTGGACTTGGGGATCTAAAGCTTTGATAGAAGCCAGCACGATGCCCCGGCTCAGTGCCAGCGAACAGCCAACCTATGTTCGCCATTAAGTTTTGCATGGTCAGCCAATTTGCGGTATCACAGTATGCGTATTCGGTACTCCGCACTTTAAACGCGTCCTCGGCATTCAATTGAATAAGTTAAAGTTTCAGTTGAGGAGGTAACAGTCAATGCTATCGCTGTCCAGGCTGTAAACAATTCTCCAACACCATCCAACTCTTTATCGCTGTCTAACTACGGTCTACAGACGTCAATTTATCTGCGTATCTCACCTTCTCCAAAACTGTAATATATACATTGAAACTCTCCATACAGCCACTCGTGACATGTAACCATCTCGGTGTTTTGCTCAGCGTTCTCAATTCAATCCCACACCTGCAGGTCATTGCTTGTAGAATATAAAATGTATCTGATGGCGAACACCGAGAGTATTTCCGACGAGCGTGCATAGGTTTCAAAAGGGGTTGCCAGCGAGACAGGCAATTTCAAGTCCTGAAAGGAACAAACTCATTCAGCCACAGTTGTCTCTGCCATTATTTCAGTGAAAGACCATTGACCAGTCATTGACTAATCATTGACTTTTTGACCGTGACTTTGGCTTTCCGGTCATGACTGGCTTTCACTGCATTCCCAATGGCCCTTTGGGCAACCCTGGACCCCTCTACTCCTTGCTTTACTACATATGCCGTGCTGTGCTATTCTTCTTGCGATTTCCTGCTCTTACATGCCCGCCCGAGTCTCTAATTGTATGTCACTCATCTACAAATGTGAATTCCTGCAGTTCAATGTGTGCAGTCCGCCTTAAACTGTTTCCATGTGAGTATTCCTTTGTCAATTTTGTAACGGGCAGGCTTACATATCCATTCCTAGCGCCAAAGGCACAATGTCGTCTTCCATCATATTCTTCAAACTCCCTCCATCCCTCGTTCGGAACACGAGATAGTTGCATCTCCAATTATTGCGGTCAAATTCATCAATGTCAAACACAAATAAGAAGTTGAAGGCGCAACCAGCAAAGCAGACGTCTATGTTGCAAAAGTCGAGGTTGCCAATATTCGGGAAGAACATGTCCATGTTGATGCCATCAACAGAGTTGGTCACAGTCTCCACCACTGCTACACCGCAAAAACCGGGTGGTGCCCTCCGAGGCAAAGCGCAGTGAGTTGTCGATAGGAGGGCAGCATTTTTTTTCTTACTTTGTATTATCCTTTCGCTCTCCATTTATCTTCCCTCTGAATCAACTCTAGACCATAGCCCTCTGTTGTTAAGCAAATACTCTGCGCACCGAGAATATATGGGCAAACATCAGATCTTTGTTCTTGACGATTTATCTGTGGTTTCCGACACCTTCCATATTTCAAGGTCACAGCTCCTTTTGGTTTGAGGACGGTCATTTACGGCCTATAAAGTCCAAGGCTCGACAACACCGAAGATTGTATTGGACTTAGCCAGCGCATGTAGTTGATTACAAGAGGACCTGAGGAACTAGGCTAACACCACCGCATCTGCCTTCAAGAAAACACACACCTAAACCTGCCCCACGTTGGTCGCATACATGAGGACGCTGCTCCCAGTCGTAGGATTGCTCAGTTGAAGGTTCGGGTTAGTGCCATCAGGCCGCCAGCGTGGCATATGACCAGGACGGACATTTCAATGACTGGCAGGTTAGTTGTTTTAAACCTGTTGTCTTGGTCTCGCTGGATTATTGAATTTGTTTATCGGTTTGCAAAAATTGTCTTTCGCCCTTTGTCATTCTTACACAGCGGTGATTCAATCAGTTTCCAGTGCCGTTTGGTTGCTTTGTCGACATTGAAGAGTTTGCAATGTTTTTTGAATTCCTCAGCTAGAGCGGGGTCAACTTCTACTACAACTTCATGTGCAAGCCGATTAGAAGGCTCAGACTGTTTTCGAATTAACTGCAAACTATGAATGGTCCGCAAAATATCTTGTTCATCCTCAGGCAGCATACTGATCTCATATGAATTCAGGTCTCGCTCGTCATCGCCACCACAGTCCTTTTCATCAGACAGAGTGTCTAACGAGGTGGTTTTAGAGGCCTTATCGAGGATGGTAATTATTTCCTTCGTTGTTTGCAACACTGACACCATAGTCTTGTATGAAACCGTAGTGACAGGAGGTTTATAATATTATGGACAAGTGTAGTTATAAGCTTACTCTGAAATGCCATGGCCGTCATGAGTGTTGCTTGGGATGCAGAACTGAGGTGTTGGTCGTGGTGGGAGGAAGGCCGAAGAGGGGTCAAGCAATGGATGGTGCTATTTTCACGTTTGTGGTTTCACATGTTTATCAATGACATATAATTTCTCATGCTTATCAATCACTTATAAGCGCACGTGACGTGTCAGTGGCGGCGGGCCGGTTCGGGCCTGCAAAATCTGAGACTCACAAAACTTTTTTGACAGACCTGGTCCCAATCTGGGTCCAGGAATTATTTTGCATTTCACTCTGGCCGTCATCGGCATATCCATCACACCTGTGTCTTCGTGTCTTGTCACATCTTTTTTGTTATCTCAAGCACTATTGTGCCAATTGACATGGTTCAACTTCAAAGCATCTCAGAAGACCTTAAACGTACCATGTGGATGTGTAGAATAATTGTTGCAGAAGTGATAACATGATTTTTGCAAATTGACCAAGTATGTGGGGTGGCCAACTCGGTAAGCAATAGTATTCTTCCTTCCAACCACAAATCCTCAAAGAAGACACCCGCCCATCCACTCTCCATGCCAAATCAGATGTCTCTCCAAGCCGTCCAAGCCCTCGTCGTCGTCGTCGCTGCTGTCATTGAAACCACCATCGGCAAGGTAGCGCAGTTGCAACACGCAGGCCAGAAGTCCACAGATGTCTGGTTCAAGGCCATCAAAATCATTGATGTTCAATTGGTGAGGATTTTCTTTACATGGGCAACATTGACCTTCCAAATCCAGGTCAAGGTTCGGGCCACATTGATCCCTGGCATTCTTGTTCCTCCCCTCGTCATTGCCACCAAAGTGAACATCCACACGCCTGCCGAGATCTTAAGGACGAAATTGTGGCCTAACCTCATGGCTCTACACTTCCATGAAGGGATTGAAGCCCATCCCTGGGCCCGCCTTCACCTCACTGGCAGGGCCCACCTGACGGCATCCACGTCGAGCGCAGGAGCTGGGCCATCAAGGAAACTAACAGCCCCGAGGAAGGTGAAGGTCAAAATGGTTGAAGCCAACATAGAGATGGGCGACAGTGACCCCGGGGACGAGGACAAGGATGAAGACGAGGGCGAGCAGAAAGCGACGAAGGGCAATGGAAAGGAGAAGACAAGGGTGAAGGAGAAAAGACGAGGCAACATGAAGGTGACGCTAATCGACACGGGCAAGGAAACCCCGAAGGTGTGCAAGCAGACGGACAGGTTGAAGGTGAGGTCGAAAGAAACAGGACGGGAAAGGAAAAAGGGGATCGTGCAGGAGAAGGACAATGCAACGGAGATGGCAACAGACCATACCCAGGGAAAAGGGAAAAGAAAGGGAAAGAAAAAGGAGGCAGTGCAGGAGGACAGCGTGATGGAAATGGCAATGGAGAAGACCAAGGCCAATGTAAAGGCCAAGGGAAATGGACGAGCAAAGGTGAGGGCGAACGACGACATCAAGGACAAGCAGAGGGGATGAAGCCGGAGCATGCCGCCCGCTCGCCCGTTAGCAGAGCGAGCAGCGATGGACAGCGAGGAGGATGTCGCAGCTGCCCCCAAAGCGAGCCCATGCATGGTGCCTGGATCGTCGCAATCAGCGACCTTGGCCAGCTGCATGCCCGCGCAGAACCCGCCGGGAAAACCGGCAACTTCCTCGGCGCTTCAGAGACATGCTCCCTGAGGCACCTGCACCACTTCCCCCTCCTGAAGCATTTCCCGATTCTTTGCACCCATTGCTGCAGTCGCAGCCAAATTCTGATTCAGAATCCGCCCCACCACAGACACCTGAAACTTACAAGACTTGACCGAATTGCTTTGGGCTCTTCCAGTGCTATGACAAGGATTCTTTGCCATCAAATGACCTCGAAGATAATTCAGGAGGGGATCTGGGTTCAGCATACGAGAAAGCACGTCGGCTCGGTTCGAATGTGAGCAATGGTGCAGTTGACTCAAACCTGTTCTATCTGTACCCCAATAAATTGTCCTTTCACTTAGGAGATTGGTATTGGAACCAGGGGGGTCAGAAGACCAAACACGACTTCAAAAAACTCCTTGACATCATTGGCAGTGAGGAGTTTCAATCTGAAGACATTCAAAATACCAGATGGTCGAAGATTGACCAAATATTGGGCCAATTGGGTGCAGTAGAATCTGGTTCCTCCGAGCAGGAGTGGCTGAACTGTGATGCTGGTTGGAAATCCACTAGCATTACAATTTCAGTCCCCTTTCCGCAGTGTTCACTTTGCCCCGGACCCAAAAATTACACCCTTCCTGACTTCTATCATAGATCTCTTGTCTCAGTGATACATGAGAGGGTCTTAGATCTGAGCCCTTGCAAAGGAGTCTTCCATTATGAGCCCTACAGACTGCTCTGGAATCCTGTGCACAAATCTTGTGAAACTGCAGTTTATGGGGAGCTGTACACCTCGAAAGCATTCTTAGAAGCTCACCGTCAGCTCCAAGATCAACCTCCCGAATCCGAGTGTGACCTACCGCGTCGCATTGTCACACTCATGTTTTGGTTGGATGCCACACAGCTTACCTCATTTGGTGAGGCTAAGCTGTGGCCCCTGTACTTGTATTTTGGAAATGACACAAAGTATGAGAGATCCCAGCCGTCCTCCAACCTTTGCGCACATGTTGCTTACTTTCGAACTGTGCGTACTCATGCATACTCAAGGTGTGATATGGATTTGACACATCCCTGTTCCTGTCAGTTAACTGACTCTTTCAAAGACTTTGTGCTGGAAAATGCAGGTGACAAAGTCCCCGGTGACCCTTTTTTCACGCATTGCCACCGGGAGCTCTTCCATGCTCAATGGCACAAACTGCTCAATAATGAATTTGTCCATGCCTACGAGCACGGGATTCTGCTCATGTGTAGCGACAACACGAAACAGCGACTGTTTCCCCGAATTTTTACCTACTCAGCTGACTACCCAGAAAAGTGCATCAATAACTTGCCGATATGTCCTGATAGCTGATCCAGCTGCACCAGAGTTCTGATAGCAAATATATGGAATCTTGGAGGCTGTCCATGCCCGCGCTGTCTCATCCCAAAGGACCGTGTCCACAATCTTGCAAGTGAGAGAGACATTCTTCAACAACATGTTCTGGCCCACAAGGACACTGCAGAATGACGAAAGAAGATCATCTCTGCTCGTGATCTCATCTACGGACAGCAGTATGTGGTGGAGACTGTGCAAGTTGAAGCTCTTCTCAAGGCCGAGTCCCTAGTTCCGGTTCAGGTGCGTGTGCAGTTGTCTAGTTAGCACCCAGGATTCATGTTCGTGCAGAATGCGTTTTCAGAGAAACTCTCACATACGGGCTTCGACTTCTTTGTAATGCTGGTGGTTGACCTGTTGCACGAGTTAGAGCTTGGGGTTTGGAAAGCCATTTTCATTCACCTACTATGTATGCTAGATAGTTTGAATGGAAACGTGCTGTCCAAGCTGGACTATCGGTGAGTTTACCTTGGCCACTAGTCACCTGAATCTGGCTGACCCAGCACGTATGCTGTAGCTACAGATCTGTGCCTACGTTCGGACGCAGTACCATCAGGCATTTTCGTAGTAATGTGTCAGATATGAAAAAAATGGCTGCCCAGGACTTTGGAGATGTCCTGCAGGTAAGCCACTACTGACTTCCTTCTCTGACACAATTAGATTGTGGTTTCTTTGTGTTTCAGTGTTCTATCCCCGTCTTCGGAGGGCTCTTTCCTGAGCCTCACGACCAGGAAATCATGCATCTCCTATTCATGCTTGGACATTGGCATGGGTTGGCAAAACTCAGAATGCACACCGACGGCACCCTCGGTGCCCTCGATAAGGTCACAAAGCAACATGGATGCTCATTGTGCAAATTTGTGGATGAAACATGCCCCGCCTTCTCAACCAAGGAGCTTCACCGTGAAGCAGAAAGTTGCAAAAGGAGACAGGTCCGTGAGAAGACTGGCCTTGCTCGCTCGACTCCCCAAAACTCTCAACCTTGCAACTTACAAATTACACTCCCTTGGAGATTACGCCTCCCACATATGATTGTTTGGGACAACTGATTCATATTCCACTCAGCCGGTGGGTATTATCTTCATTTTCTGTACGGCTTGGTTGTGGATCTAACCTTATGAGATGCCAGGGAGAACTTGAACATTGCACCAGCAAAAAGCATTTCTCCCGGACAAGCGGCACTGCCTTCATACCCCAGCTAGCTTCCATCGAGTGTCATCAAACACGCATTTGCCGCATCCGCACCCAAAGACATGCCATGAATGGTGATGATCCAACGCCTCATGAACCTATGGAACACCACACCATTGGGCTGTCGCAAAATTTTCCTCTTGATCTTCCGTCCTTCATGCAAAAGAACGTGGGGGACCCAGCTGCAGAGGTGGATTATTACCGTCATACTAAATTGTACAGAAGCTGATAATTACGGATTACAACGCCTCCAGGATTTCATACAAAAATTGAAGTTCCACATACTGCCCCGTCTGAGGGAGATTCATTCAAACTTGAAGAGTACATCGCAGGAACTCACCCCTAACCTCCTCGTCAGCTCTTCGTACTCGGATTCTCCGCCCTCAGAGGCCCACGGTCTTCTCACCAGTGTAATTTTCAAGGCTAATCGAATCTACCGACATCCTCTGCTCCACATCAATTACACTACCTATGACCTGCACCGCGAGACGGATGTGGTCAATCCCTCCACAGATCACCGAGACATTATGCTGCTGGCGCAACCTGATTCCTCCGGGGGTTCACGGAGCCACCGATTCTGTTATGCTCACATTCTAGGTATTTTCCATGCCAACATCATTTATACTGGTCCCGAATCTAGGGATTACCAAGCTCAACGCCTTGAGTTTTTATGGGTGCACTGGTTTGAACTAGTCGATCAGGCAGCCAGATGGGAGAATGGCCGCCTGGACACAATCAAATTTGTTCCAATGCATGATCCTGACGCTTTCAGGTTCATCAATCCTGCGGACATTTTGAGGGCCAGCCATGTGATCCCAGCCTTGATGAGTGGGCGGGCCTGCTCTGATGGTGTCACAATTTCCATCAACACTCATGATGGGGACGATTGGAACTGTTACTACATCAATCGGTAAGTCCCATGCTTTGGGTATGAGTGTAAGTCAACTAACTTGACATGTAGATTTGTTGATCGTGACATGGTCATGCGGTATTACTGGGGCCTTGGCATCAGGCATATGTATGCATCTGAGCATAACCAGGATGAGGATCAGAGCAGCCCTGAAGCTTTGAACTCTACTGAATTGGGCGATCATGTGATAGCTGGTGAGGAGAGCACACAACCATCCAAGTTTGATGCCAGCGCTAGCGATGATTCAGACGAGCCTGACTTGGAATCTGAGCTCGGCAATGGTTATTCTGACGATGATATGCTAGATCCTGAAGCCCTATACGAATCCAATGGTGGTGTCGATGATACCGAATCTGGCAGATATAAATACTAGGGTAATCATGTTGGTATAAAGGTACTTGGACGAGCGAGGAGTCGAGAGAGACAGGGTACTTGCGGGAAAGTGTTAGCTAATGTTTATAGTTGAGAAAATCTTACCTAATACTTGCAACTTTCCGCTATCAGACACAATCACATTTTGCTCTCATAATTCCAAGGAGTCAGGGATTGGCACCTCCACGCGCTGCTACGATAGACTAATTAGTCTAGACTAGACTACTAGGCTACGCGCAGCCTCTAACAGCAGCAGGAAGCACGCGCAAGGATCACGAAGTTCACCAGATTTGGGGTGACCTACGTTGATTAGCGTCCACCCTCAGGTATCGGCACACAGCACCGGCCCTGCCCTCTCTCACGTCCCCATTCCGAGTGTCAGAGAAGTTGACCTCCCAACCAACTTCCAGTCTATCACGGCAGGCTCCCCGAGCATGCATTTACTCGCTCGTACAACTTCCAGGTCTTCTACAAGGAGACCCTCATTCAGTAACATCACTGTTTTTGCGCGAGAGGATGACTCTCCTTGCAAGGCCTGCACTTTCCGCCGTGACAGCGTGTCGCTCATTTGTGGAGTGATCTCCATTCCTCACTACATCAATGAAATCATCATCAACAGCGGTATCAACTGTTCCAAGAACAACATGGGAATCACACCGGGTCTCGTCTGCTCAGGGTGGTGAAAATCTACATATGATGAAAAGTTGATTTCCAACATGATACTCCAAGTTCATGGCGTCCTTTACTGTAGGCAGGAATTCCTCGCCGTGGTATGACGGTGGAGGCACTCAATCAATCAATTCTTTCCTAAGGTCCTTTGCAATCTCTCGCCTCTCTGGACTCCATCTGGGCTTTCGACAAAAAGTAATTGATCCTGTTCCTCCTCAGTTCTGGGGCCTGATCAGGGATAAATTATAAGTCACTCCATTTATTTTACATGGACAAGCATCCAAATGTTAATCGCTATCTGCAGTGTACCTGTCCCAATCTCAGACGGTCCTGATGAACCTGAAGCAAAGTTGCTCCCTCACTTGTGAGCGACTCTATCAGCTATTCTCACACCCTTGCTGCTTCAAGGCTCCACCCACTAGATCCACAGGCTGGTCCAATCACACGCCCCCACTTGTCCATTCTAGCTGCCCTTTTTCTTGTTTCACCACCGCTCGTCCAACAGTCGTCAACGGGCATCAATGGCCTGGGGGAGGTAGTTTCACTGGGACTCACTGGTAACTTCATGGCAAAAGCTATCTGCATGAGCGCTTCCTCATAACATCTTGCTCACGCTGTTGTCACCTGCCGAAGCAATGCCACAGCTGAGCTTGAGGTGTTTGTGCCACTGGCCCCTGCCATTTTGGTGACCTGCCAAGCACACCATCGCTGAAGCGCTGATGCTCGCCATCTCACACTCCGGCTTGAACTTGATAACGTGAAGAAGAGGAAAAACCCACGGAGGTCTGTGGGGCTACAGGCAAGGTTTGTCATCCTTGAAAAGTACTCACGAAAATGTAGTTCTCTTGGACGACGGACTTTGAGAAGAGTGAGGCAAAGCGGCGCAAGAAGTGGCAGGCAGACACAGAGAAGCAGGTCAAACACAAGGCAGACAATGAAGCACGGTTCAACACAAGTCAAACGCAACATCAGAAGCAAGATGTGCAATGTGCTCATGACAATGTTCCATTGCAAAGACGCATATGTCACACTCACTGGGGCACTCAGTATCTCACGAGATGGAACAGTTGAAGAGCCCAAGACGAGAATCCAAGAATACCTTGCCGATCACATGCACATCGCCGACAATTCCCAACATCCACGATTTGCCGCACTCTTCACCAGTGGGGGGAAATCAGAATCTTGCACCTGACCGCAATACTCGTGGTTTTCAATCCTCACTCTCTACAGCCGCATCTGCCACTACTTCTACATTACCATTCTCGAGATGCCCTGAATGGACGAGTTTTTTTACGACATAAATATTCCCCCCCCCTCTCACAACAGCAACACAATACTCACTATAACACATACCTAGACCCTTCCCATCATCTAATATAGACAAACAGCCCAACTTTGCCAATGTAAATGCATCACTTCGACTACTAGTCTAATACCTAGCTAATTGATATCTTGTCATGACTGCCGTTTGAACACTGCTGAGCATGTGCCGAGCGGAGTCAGATTCGGCATGCGTGATTTTGTGTGACGCCTCGTGACATTTGTGTGACCGCTGTAGGGAACTGCAGTTCCCTACTGCTGCAGATGTCATCCATACAGGTTTCCAGCTATATACCAGCATCGCATCATGCGCAGGACTGCGCGAGACCTTGGCCGGTTTTCCCACGCTATCTGGTGCTCACCCGGTACATCTTACACTATCCTACCCTCACCCGAGCCATGGGCAGCATCATCCCACCCTGCGCAGTTGCATCTCACCCAACTAGCATTATCGCCATCAGATCTCATGTGCGTTGGCCAAGCATTCTGCGCATGACTGCGCGAGACCTCGGCCGGTTTTCCCACGCTATCCGGTGCTTACCCGGTACATCTTACACTATCCTACCCTCACCTGAGCCATGGGCAGCATCATCCCACCCTGCGCAGTTGCATCTCGCCCCGACTAGCATTATCACCATTAGATCTCATGTGCATTGGCCAAACATTCTGCGCATGACTGCGTGAGACCTCGGCCGGTTTTCCCACGCTACCTGGTGCATATCCGGACCATCTTGCATCTTGCCCAAGCCCATGGTCATCCCGTGCGCCCACCAGTCCTGTCCACCCGAGCCTTATTTGGTATGTGTCCATTATGGTTCTGTCATGTCTTGGGGAGATTCCGAGACTATATAAGGACATAGCTAGCCTTTGTCCTGTATGAATCATTTTGTCCTGTATGAATTCTTCATCACCCAATCAACCTGCTGTTGATCTGCCCATTAGTTTCCTTCTCTGTGCAACAGCCGCGCACCCAGCGTTTCCTAAGTATTGTTAGCGTATCCGACGCACCCATCATAGGCCAGCATCCCCTAGCGTGGGGAAGCCTATATCACGACCCAGCAACATCTGTCACGACACTTCTTGCTATTCCTCGCCCATTCCTCGCCCATCTGTGCCCATCAGTGCCCATTGTCGCCCATTCCATGGCCATCCTTGGCCATTGTTGCCCATTCCGTGCCCATCCGTGGCCATTGTTGCACATTCCGTGGCCATCCTTGGCCATTGTTGCCCATTCCGTGCCCATCCGTGGCCATTGTCACCCATTCCGTGGCCATCCTTGCCCATTGTTGCCCATTCCGTGGCCATCCCGTGGCCATTGTCGCCCATTCCGTGGCCATCCTTGCCCATTGTCGCCCATTCCATGCCCATCCGTGCCCATCGTTGCCCATTCCGTGGCCATCAGTGCCCATCGTTGCCCATTCCGTGTGCATCCTTGCCCATCTGTGTGCATCCTTGCCCATCTGTGTGCATCCCTGCCCATCTGTGCGCATCCGTGGCCATCCTTGCCCATTCTGTGGCCATCCGTGGCCATCCTTGCCCATCTGTGCGCATCCTTGCCCTTCTGGCCAGGTTTCCCATTCCTCACACTAGGGACACCCCTTGTGGTTTGAGCTCACCTCCAGCACTTCTCAGAGTGCGCATCCCCTACGGGACGAACACATCGCACCCCTCGCACACGTCTGATCCTGTAGCCCTGTCCGGGCAGCTTGGTCGCACACACCGCCAACTGCTTTGTGCTGCCGACTGCATTGTAAGGGATGGTATGCTTAGTGCGACTGAAAAACTGAATGAGTTTTGAAGTTGATGTGGCATTCGCAACTGCGATCAGCGCATTCCAGAAACTGATCTATTTCTGTATGCCTTTGTGAGTGGATATAGCAGGTAGCCATGTTGCACTGTGATTAGTAATTACCAGCTGCTGGGAATTTTGGGTGTAGAAAACAAAGTCTGATGGGGCATTGGCATAGTGATGGTTCAGTGAATAGTATGGATATTGGTGCCATTTAATGGTCAGAGCACAATTGCACATGCAGGAAGCAGATATAGTATTATATGCTGGGTAGCTGTATTGCACTGTGATTATCAGGTGCTGGGAACTTTCTGGTTTCAAGACAATTCCATAACATTCATGACAAGGGTAAGTAGCTGAGTATCAGAGTGACATAATTTGACCAGTGAAATATCATGGAATGTCATTGTATATCATTGTGAAGTATGTATCATCACCAAATGTAATGTAATTATTACATGATGACCTTTTAGATATACCATTTTCAGAGCCACAAATTTATTATAAATATCTAATTGATGGATGCCAGACTGAGTACAAAATGATAATGGTTGACATGTTTTCAAAATGTCACTCATTAGTTATATAGCCTCATCAGTGAACTGTCTTTCTAGTGTCAGAGGATCTTTCAAGCACCTTCTTATAATAACCTGGTAAGTAAAAGATAATATTATATAAATATTTATCCTTCCATATCATATTGATATGTGTTTATAAGATTTGTCTGGTTATACCAGCACCTTCCCATTTCCGTGATGAGGTGAAGAGGGAATTGACAATGCTTCACATCACATTAGCAAACTAGCCCTCTGCTGGACAGCACTGGACAGTGCCCCAGGCTGACAGATACCCCCAGCAAAGTAAAGTCCATCCCAGTCCCACTCTAGACTGACTCCAGACTGACTCTAGACTGGGAACACCTCAGTTATCAATATGTTTGCACTGTAGTGTACTGTCCACCCTGGACAGTGATCTTGGACAGTCTGGGCAACATTGGACAGTTGGCACAGCTACTCAGGCACGACTTACACCAAACCTAATATCAGAAAAGCAATGCTTCCATGAATTACATCATCAGGAACATCAGTAAACCCACTGTTTTGTCACAGTTTCCGGCATTTTGACAGAGCTTACAGCATATCACAGCCGGTCCACAGGATCCTGTGCCGTCACAGTAGCTGTACAGCATCTGACAGCGCTCACAGAGAATCACAGAGATCCACAGCGCGCCCCAGCCGTTCTGGCACACCTCAAGCATCTTAAGTGGGAATACCCCCCAGGAGGCTGGGAGGCTGGTTCAACAACGTCATCACACATCACATGGATCCAAGTGTGGGCACAAAGTATGAATAGCATAATTACAGTAAAGACATTATGGTGACAATGACAACAGTTTTGAGTGAGCAGAAAGAACAGGCAAAGCGAGCTCAACTATGGTTTATACAACTGATGACGGAGTTGCTGATCCCACTATCGAGAAAGATGAGGAAGATCTTTGATTGATTGTTGAGGCACTCACATGTTCATCCCACGGTATGATGGTGGCGGATTATAGTCCTGGAGAGAGGGAAGGATATGTATATTGTTTTCTCGCATTGAACTCTGTACCGTCCCAATGGTTATATCCATCTTGTCCAGACATTGATCTGCTTGCTTTGCTTGAAATTTGTGCAGCTGGGTCAACGCGACATGTTCCTCAGCCAGGCAAGTAGAGAGCTGTTTTTCCGCGAGTTGAACCTTCTGTTGGGCATGTGCTGCCGTGAGGATACTTTTTATCAAGGAAGGTAGACCTTTAGCCTATTAGTGACTTTTGTGACATAGATTGATAGATGGCTCAGACTGTTAGGACCATAGTTATTTAAAGGGTTAGTCTATTCAGTATGTGGGATAAATACACAACAAGCTTTCTCAGTGAGGACAGTCTGAAAGATGGCCAGATGATAGATTGTCTAGCTCACTCAAACTATTAGAAATGTGGGCATTTGAAGAATTAGTTTGTTTAGCATGTGGGGTAGATGGATCCCATATCACTCAGTCAAGACAGTCTCAAGGATGGCTAGTTGGTAATACTCTTAGTTTCTTGGTTGAAGTAGTCTATTTGTTACCTAGTAATCCCAGGTGAAAGGGTGTATAAGTTAATTATGTTTTCAGTTTCATTGTTACTCAGCTACACTAGCACCCCATTCCATTGACAAGTAAGACATTAAGAATAATAGAGTGCTCAGCTTTGTGATTACTCAGCCACCCAGAAACCCCTGACATTAACAATTAAGACATGGCGAACAATAGAGGGCTCAGTTTCGTCATCATTCAGCCATGTAGAACTCCATTGCATGGGCAAGTAAGAAAAATCAAGGGCTTAGCTGTCTAGTTCAAGAAGGACTATAAGTATGTACATAATAGAATGATATAAATGTCAAACACTAGAGTCCAACTCATAACAAAGTGCTCTCCCTGAAATCTGATTATTGGCCTTTGCACACAAAGCAGGTTTGCTTTGCTTTGTGCTGTGAGCCCCGACATACTTCTGAGCACCTGCAAAAAGTTTCTTCCACTTCTTCTCAGAAACGATCCACAGACACCATTACTTCATCTGTCACATACCCCCATAGCTTATTCAAGAACCTACCATTAGCCTTGGACAATGGAACAAAGTTACCAGTGTCCCATTGTCCAAAAGCACGCTCAACCTATAGTGAAGCATGCTAGAAATCAGGCAAGCTTGATACAGTAATGTAGTACTCACAGCCACAATGGAGAGCATAAGGGCCCCACGAGGCCACCGGCCACTTGATGTGGTCCACCGAGTCTTGGGAAGGTGCTCGACAGTCTCTAAGTACAGGGCGAAAGTGTCAAGGATGCACTCATGCATGAATGCTCCTTTGTGAACCTAAATTTTGGTCCATGAGCATCAGATTATACACTCGACCCATTACATACCGGATCCTCGGGATCAGCATCATCGAACTCCTCCCACATGTATGGATAGTGCGAAGGTGGTACAAAAAAATTACCACCGTGTTCATTGACCTCTTCAGTGGGCTCTGGAACAGCCCACACCACATAGTTGGATCGATCCTTTGGGTTGTCGAAGACAGTGTACTGATCGAAGAAGGCCGCAACAGCCTTTTCAGCATGCGTTGCAAACATACCTCACCAGCTGTAGACTTGTTGCTTGAGCTACGCCATTCACTTAGAGTCATATCATACCAGGAAGACGAAATGTGTTAGACATACCAGATAGAATACTGGATCATTCTTATAGCAAATTGTGTGCTTCAGTTGTGGGACGAAAGTGTTCCAAAGCTTCTGGGCGTATTTGATGGAGTCAGTGATCTCCCATGGATCGTCCAAGGTCGTGGTGTAGTCATGGAACATAGGGACGACATGAAGCTTCCATGCTTTTATTGTCCTGGGCAGCCCAGGTAAGTCGTCATTCTTGAATTTCTTCACCTTGTCACATTTCTTCTTTGTAGCTCCACAAGCATGGGCTGCCACCATTGATATTTGTATGTCACTGTCACTGTAAGGGCTGCTGGATTCACCGTCAGCCACATCTCGTATTGGGTGGCCATGGATTCTGCCATGGTCGCTGACATGTTCAGCGCTCGATATCACTTTAGATGGCTGCTTCTTGAAGTTGTGCCATTGCCGTTCCAACACAATCTTCGCTTGGGGCTTGAAAGTGTATGGTAGTTAGCTAAAACTGAGAATAATATAATTCAATGCATTACCTTAGGAGGGGCCTTGGTATGATTAGACTTGAACACTTTGCTTTGAAGATGCCGTCAGGGCTCTGACTCCAGGTCACGATCAGCCCTGGCACGCACTCTGTTGTCTACGTCCTCTGTCACTTTGTCGTCATCTTCGCTTCCCCTTCGTCTGTCGTCCTCACTTTCGCCATCCCTGGACTTGACGTATATGCGATGTCCACAACTCGGCAGGACCTTGGTAGCCTTGGACGGCTGCCTCTTGAGGTTATGTGATTGCGGTTGTGATGCAAGCTCCCTGCTGGGCTTGAAAGTGTAGAGTAGTTAGCTAAAAACCTGCAAGAAAAAGATGTACTGTTACCTTGTGAGATTTCGAGTTCCCTTCTGAGCCGCGATCACCACCTCCACGTACGTTGTTGTCTTCGTCACCTGAGACTGCAGGTCCTTCCTCGTCCTCAGTGTCGCTTGGGTTGCATGGGTCGTCTTCAGTTTGATCGTCCATGGGGTTCACGGCCGCCTCATCTCCATTCACGCCTCCACCGTGTGCACACACACTCTGACTCTCCCTAGCGCCCTCATCTTCATTGTCCGACTCACCCCTGCCTCCCTGCTGAGTTCCGTTATCCCTCTCATCACATCCGACTTCGACGTCTTGATCCTCATTGCCGTTTGACCTGTATTCATCGACCTGCCCATCCGAACGAGGAATTCCCATGCCTCCCGTCCTTTTCAGGACGAGAGCAGGGATCTCGGGTGTGCCCAGCCTCTCAACGACAAGCGGCACCATCACAGGACTGGAGCGCATAGTAGTGACAAAGTTGTTGTCCTGTTTGCCTTGCAGGCCGGCATAGTCGTTCACTGAAAAAACTTGAAATGTGTGAGTGGAAAATGATTGGTAACTCAAAAAACTGTAGTTAGTACTTACCGGGTTGAGAATGTGAAACTGCTGATATTTCAAGTTCTCTTTAGTTAGTACTATTCACGGCTGAAAAATAATCACTTACTGTTTGAATATCTGGGTGTCTTCTCCTTGGAATTCGTCGAGGATAGTGTAGATTGTGTCTTGGATTTTTCAAACCAATTATGGTGAATACCAGATATGGGAGGCTTTGAAATGTTTCTGACGGTGGGTTTTGATGATTGGAGGTGTTTCTTTGCTGGAGGTCTGCGGAAAATGGGACAGTGGATGAGATCCATGGTAAGTTAGACGTCTGAGTCAGCGTAAGCCAGGTCACATGTCCTTACCGCTCAGAGTAATCTGATGCATTGCCATTCTCGGCCACCTTTCACTTTGTGCTGGAAGCTGCAACAGCGTTGTCTCCACGCTGTTTCCCTTTGTCCTGTCCAGCTCTCCCAAATTCTTCCTCTGCATCCTCACCACCTCTGGTTTCACCTACAGTTTTCCTCCCACTCACGTCTTGCTGTTTTGCAGGCTGCCCATCCTGTGTAAGCTTGTTCCCATGCCCTGTGACATCTTGCTTCATTCTGCTAGCAGTTGGCTCTGAGTGCTCGCCCACATCAGTCCTATCCAGCTCTCTGTTTGACACTGAATACAAATATTGTTGTTCAATTAGTATGAGTACTAGCATAGATTAGGGAAAATTGATAAACTTACACTGTGTTGTAGGTATATCCCTTGCGTTGCTCTTCAGGGCTTTTTGTGCAAGCCCGATCACCGCCCTCGCAGTCACACTACTGTTTTTCCCCTTCCCCGAGGGTTCCCATAGGTTCGTCTTCATTCTTGTTGCTATGGTAGCCTCACCCTCACCATTGGTGTCCCCATTGCACGTACTTGGGTGCTTTCTGTCACATCCTGTGACATCTCTATCCCATTCAACCCAATTCCGACACACTTTGATGTATCCCGACATATTCTGATGTTTCTGATTTATACTTAGAACTATTTCTCCTGTTTCTCCATTCCGTTCCCCAATCCCAATCCCGAGTCTTCGGACTTGCATTAGTAACTATATCCATCCTATGTCCATCTCCATTACAATTCCTATTGTTTGTCATATGCTTACTAGCCCCACGTTCCATTCGTCATCCTCACGCCATTACTTTGTAATCCCGATCATAGCTTTGTTACTGTGCGTCGGGATTCCCTAACCCCCGACGCTATTCTGTTTATATCCTATCGGACTCCTAGTATATAAACCCTCTGTAAAATCCCTATGTTTCCTTAGTTCAAATATCAACTAGATATCAATTCCAAAATCCGTCCTCCATCTGAACCCTCCACTTCCTGAGTCTGAGTTGATCTCAGAACTTATAATCCAACCCCGTTTGAAATCTAGGGACAGGACTCGTACAGGGGCGCAACACATAAGTTGAAGCCACAGTCCCTTACAACTCCGACACCCTCTGGACTCCCTTCCCCATCATTCTGATATCCCGATCCATCGGGTTTGCTCCGGACCTCCAGGATTGAACTTGACTCTGACACTTTCCTGCCATCCAGGAGTTGTCTGGTCTACAGTAAGTAATCTCCTGTACCGGGTGGAATTGTTGACTTACATTTAGTACCTGTTCTCGCTTGCTCCGCTCCGCTGGCAGCTTTGTCTGTGTTCGCTGGTGGTGGTTCAACCCATGGCCTCAGCTTCTTCACCATTGAAGGGCCTGGTGGCTGGTTTGCATTCTTCTCCTTCTCTGCTGCTTCAGTAAGTGTTGTGTTCTCGAGCTCTGCAATGTCATTGATTAGTTCATCTTCCGCCCAATGCAGCTTCTTCTTCTTTCGTGACCTCGTGGTATTCTCAACCTCAACCTCTCTGCCGGTTTGTCGAGTGGGAAGATCAGGTAACCCAGGGTGAATTTCCTTATTTCATTGCCGGGTGGTGACCATGTTAACCTGTCAACATGAGGTAGTACGAGTAGTTGTTCTGCCAGCCTGAGCGTAGACTTGAGGACTTAGAATAGAAAGTTGAAGTGAAGGAAACATGGCCAAACAAAGTGTGTCAAAGTTCACTTCTCATGACTTGGATTTAACTTTCAGTGGAAGTGTAGGCTCATCTCATTGATAATTCAACATCTACAGTACACATCAAGTTAATCCTTTTGCTTAGCACAAAGTCATGGGGCCCAAGTATAAGCCTCGAAAGTATTATTGTACCAATCCAGTAGATTCAAGATGTTGAAGAGGTTTTGTATCTCTTGGTGGTTTCACCAGACACAATACTTCGGTCCATGTAACTTTACCTACTTGAAACCGACCTCACCAACATCCATTCCCATGTCAGGCTGGTCCAGGTGGTGGGGGTCATGATGCCTCATCACTTCATAATAACAGTGAGGATGACTCAGAGCCATTGAAGTCATGGTCACCTGAATGTGCTTTCTATACTGAACACCCAATCCTTGATGGTATTGTAATCATTGCTTCTTTGAATAAGTTTCTTCATTAATAATTTGGTATCACTAGGCACCCCCTGTGATCTTCTTGGGAATGACTTGCCTCCTGATAGTCATCCACCTCCCCAGGGAGTACATCAGGGAAATCCATGGCACCCTTTCATCCATCAACCCCAATATCATCTTGCCGAATTTTTGTTCTGTAGGAACGAAACTCCCCAGGACCACATAGATGATCTTATGGACATCTGGGCATCTATGCCAGGGTCCAATGATAGCCCACCCTTTGCAAATTATGCCAATCTTTATAGTAAGATTGATGCTATCAGAGGTGACCCTGGCTGGCAGTGTCTTTCAGTCAAGCATGCAGATGCAGATACTTTGTTACCACCAGCAGAAGATCCATCCATACCCTCTTGGAAGCGTGTTGCATATGATCTATGGTTTCGAAATCCGGAGTCTCTTGCAGATTACCAACTTTCAATGCCCGATTTCAAAGATCATATTGACTATGCTCCATGCCAAGTCTTTGGGGATAATCATCAATGAATCTGGTCTGATTTGATGACGGGAAATTGGGCTTGGAGGCAGTGTGTAAGTGTTTATTTATATAATGAAATACATATCACTTAATTTGAAGCAAAGAATGAGCTGGTCAAGGATAATGTTAATCATGGAGCAATGTTTGCACCATGGATTTTGGGAAGTGACAAGACCACAGTTTCTGTGGCCACAGGCAACAATGAATACTACCCCATCTATCTATCTGTGGGGAATCTACACAGCAATGTTCGCTGTGCGCATGGGGAGGGTGTCAGCTTGCTTGGGTTTCTAGCTATACCTAAATGTAAGGTGTTAGTTAATCCTACAATATATTATTTATTTACCTCAATCCCTAATAGCTGATTGAAAGCATGAGAATGATCAAGAATTTCGTGACTTTCGACGACATCTCTTCCATACATCCTTAACTGCTATTTTTGAGACGATGCATCCAGCAATGACCCAGCCCCAAGTGAAGATTTGTCCTGATGGACATTACCGGCGGGTCATTTATGGTCTTGGACCATATATTGCTAACTATTGACATTGTACTGGAGCCCTTGAAGCAGGCTGCGCGACTTGGTCACATGATGTCGGATCCCGTTGGCAACCTTCGCCTTTGCTACATGCCAATTGCGGCATATATCATTGATACTCCAGAGGCATTGATGCTAGCATGTGTTCGAGGGCTGACATCCCATCTCACTTTGGCCATGTTCAAAACTTTGGTGATCCTTTCTGACACCCTGCTCGTCAAGGTGCTACCACCCTTGCGCAACTAGACTCCATTGCCATTAATGCTGACGATCTAGAGCATTATTTTGCAGCCTGCGAGGATGATTGCTTGAGTGGTGTGTCCAAACCATTCTGGTGCAATTGGCCATTGGCTGAGCCATCTGTTTTCCTTACTCTGGACACACTCCATCATTGGCATTGACAATTCCACGATCACGATTTGAAGTGGTGTCTTGCTATCGTGGGCAAGAAGGAGCTGGACTTCTGGTATTCTGTGTTGCAACAGGTTGTTGGGCTTTTTCACTTCAAAAGTGGTGTATCAAAGCTGAAGCAAGTTACCGGGCGGGCTCAACGTGACCTGCAACATTATATCGTAGGAGTCATTGCTGGGGCAGCCGCGCCATCATTCGTCATTGCCATCTGTGCACTTAGTGATTTCTGCTACCTTTCTCAGTCTCCAATCATCAGCAAGGCCACACGAGAGAAGATCAAGAATGCGCTCCAAGAGTTTCACAACCACAAGAAAACCATCATCGATCTGGGTGCTTGCTGTGGCAAGAAGAACCATCCTCTCAAGCATTGGCACATTCCCAAGCTTGAGCTCATGCAAAGCATAGTGCCGAGTATCACAGCAGTTGGATCACTCTTGCAGTGGTCTGCAGATATGACAGAACATGCCCATATAGCTGTTATCAATGATCCTGCAGAAGCGACCAATAATCATGAATACAATCCACAAATATGCCAATTTTTGGACAGGCAGGAGAAGTGTCGTCTTTTTGACCACACGACCCGACTTTCAACTGTCAACAAGGCCGTGCACACGAATGAAGATGCCGAGGATGATGTGGAAGAGCAGGAAGATGATGAACATCTCGACAAAGACAATACTAATCCTGCTGCCACGTTCAATGAGCTTTGGGGTTCCAACCATCAACCGACAAACTTCTTCCGGCTTGTTAGCAATGGACGAAATGGACCTGACATGTGGCCACCATGCACTTTCCTCGCCGGCTGCATGGCAGTGCACCTTAATGCCCGCCCCTCAATCCCCTGGATTTCCATTGATAACATAGCAAACACCTTCTCCCTCCCTGATCTATGGGCCGCATTTGCAGACTACTATCGCCACAATGGTCCAAGTTTCCATGATTTACATACCTTTGGTCATCCAAGGAGAGCTGCACAGGATGCGCCTTTATGCTTCGATGATGTGGAGGTTTGGCACAAAGTACAAGTACAACAGAAGTTGTTCCATGACCCATCAATCATATGTTGAATGTTCACAATCAACGCCAGTCCTCCCACCGGACACTTCAGTCAACCCCTTTCTGAGGCCTATTAGGTGTAAGATATTCCTATAGTCAATTCACCTAAGAGGTATGTATCAGAAGGGAATCCCCCCCTCACCATAGATTATCTGGCATTTTCCCCATGATATGGCGTGGGCTAGCCCCTGGACTAGCCAGGCTGAATGGTGAGAGACCGGCGTGCTGCTGCTATGCCCGGATGGATGGATTGTTGTTCGTCTAAGGTACATGCGCTCTACTCTAACAGGTGTCGACCCCTGACACCTGGACCCCTGACACCGCCTATGCTTCCTGCTCCTGCCTCGGTGGTCCTCCCACTACATGTGCCCCCCCTTTTGTATGCGAGCCTCCGGGTTCGCACTTGCTTCTTCTTCTGGTTCCTCAATCTCCTGTTCTTCCTCGTCTGTTTCCGACCTGATGTCTTCTTCATCCTCCATATCTCCTTCCCTCTCTGACGTGTTCCCCTGTCCTTCCGCCTCCAGTTGCTGCGTTTCCGCTAACGCTGTGCCTTCTCGTGGGGTGAAGCGTCGTAGTCATCGTGCATGCATGAGACTGTTCAATGGGTCCCCTTCCAGCGTGGTGAGCCTATACGAGTTTCCGACTTGGTTAG
>KN819382.1:165622-179062 GCA_000827475.1 Paxillus involutus ATCC 200175
ATTCTATCCCAGGGACAGGCAGTATTGTGCTGGGGATAGCCCCAGCTAGCTGGGACAACAGCAGGCTTTGGGGCTAGCCCACACCATATCATGGGGGAAATGCCAGATAATCTATGGTGGGGGGGGATATCCCTTGATATTAAGGGGATTCCCTTCTGATACATACCTCTTAGGTGAATTGACTATAGGAATATCTTACACCTAATAGGCCTCAGAAAGGGGTTGACTGAAGTGACAATCAACAGATTCAGATCTTATCCACAACATTCAACAATCACATCAACAACCTCATCTCAAAGGTTTCTGAAAACCTAGTGTCTCACGCTTTTTTGACATCCCAAGTGATTGCGCAGGAGATGCTTGGAATGCAAGCCTTTAATACATATGACTGGCTTGGCCAGGCTTATGGTCCGTGGCAAGATCCCTCGGCGTACTTCTACTGGCCTGCTAACTGGGAGGCCGATAATTGATTCATTGGTCCTCATATTCTCCATAAATACATCTATACTATGGACCCCACAGTTGGGGTAGGCTCCCATCCCATGAACGTAAGCGCTCACTTCTCTCGCTGCAATCTAAAACTTCTCAGACGTTGCTGGCAGTGCAACCCATTCAGTAATGCAACTCTGCGAGGAGGGGTGCACGCTGCATTGTATCAGTCTACCCAACCAGAAACATGGATGCCCACATTTTCGGAGTTGGCAAGGGCGGATCTCCGGACTGCCGCTTTTGTCTGCGCATGGGTCAGTACGCTCTTTCCCACCTTCTACTCTTATCTAAGTTCATCATAGGAAATGACATTGATGCAGTCTGATGTCATACGGGACGTGAGCAGTACGGGATGGCAAAACGACTGTGTCTGCAAAAAGTGTCTACAGGCCAGTTGGACTACTGCAACAAACCTCGAACATTTATTCCTCAAAGTCATGGCAGGCTGGCCAACCGAGGATCCTGAGGTGAGGTGCCAGTTGAGAGAAGCTCTCATGCACTTCATCAAGAGAGTGACAATGCAACCAACTTGACTGATTACGCAGAGTCCCTGTTGCATGTATGTACCAAATATTTTCACGCTTGTATTATCCCAGGAGATCAGATCTCCTGCAATCAGCTGTATACTAGGAGATATCAAGTCAATTGATGCGGCTCTGTTGCAAAAAAAACCGAGATGGAGAAACAATCAGAAGCACCGTGAGCGGGGGCTGCCTTGGCTGCCAAATTGGTAAAGAACCCTTTCGCCTAGGTAAAAACTGGGATTAGCTATGCAAATGTCCCCTGTAACTATTTGAGAACTTGACTTTGTTATCAATGCCGCGGCCGAGGGCCCAAAGCCAACAGTTGGTCAACACCGAGGGTCCAACACCGGGGGTACAACACTGAGGGTCCCAGAAATTCTTGGACTTCAACTTTCCCATCAGTGGTAGCCATCCGAGTTATCTGAGTCAGCCCGAGTCAGCCCGGGTAACCTGAGTCGCTTCCCACCATACCACCCTGAGCCCACTCGGTCAGGAGATCTTGATCAACATTCTTCATGTGTTTCACAGCGTGGCGTAAGCACTTGTCATGATGTCATTTGCCGTTCGTTGAGTCTTATCAAAGGCACCTGGCACTCCGGTTCAACATTGAGGATGCAACACCGAGAACGCACCGCCAACACCGAGAGGCCAAACTCAGAGGAGCCAACACAATGGGTCGGCAGGAATAGCCAGCACACAGGGAAAGGTCCCAGTCATGCAAATGAACAGTCAATGCGCATGGAATAAGCAGGGTATGCGTCATTGCAAGAGAGATTGCTACCTGATTAAATGCATCATCTATTCTCCCTCCACAGCCTTTCCAAATCTTGATGGCACACCGAATTGCTCCTGGGGACCCCCATTGCAGAATGCACATTGTCTCGCATGTATGAAGCCAAGCACAAGCGGTCCCCGTCAGTTCGCGCTACCCCATGACAGACTAAATTTCCCGAGATCCCGATGACTGAGCCAGGCGGATAATAACAAGCTGTACTGAGGGTAGGCATGTCAAAGACAGATCCAGGGTAGCACCCTATGCTTGCCAAAAGGTCAAACCATTGCACTCTACTATTGTGATCCCTATGAAAGGGGGTCTCACGGTTGACTATGACCAAGGAGGCCGAGAACACCGAAGGCCAGCATTCCAGAAGGGCGGCCATCTCTGGGTCCCGCGGGCCCTGCCCCTCGTAGAGTTTAATGATGGACTCTCGACCTGCCACATAGAGGTCCAGATGCATTATGGCAAGAGCTGCCGAGAGCACAGACAAGGGTATTAGCATGTTGTCAAGCCATTTTCTTCCTCCTTGATCTGTGTTATGGACCTTGAGGGTGGCGGAGACCGCGGGCAGCCAATCCGGTGACTGAGGGCCTCATCAAGGATGAATCAAGGGTGAGGTGGAAGCAGCGCTTACGCTTATCCCTTGCTGGAACCAGCCAGGGGGAAAATTGAGACAGCCTTCCAAGTCAGCGTCTTTGAAATGGGCCTCAGTATTGCGCCAGTTGCTGCGGGAACTAGCTCCTACTGTGCTCTTGGCCAACATTCCATTGATATGAGACAAAGAGTTCCACATCAAGGCCTGAGAAGTCAAAAGTAAGAACAGCCAGCGTAAGAATGGGCGCACTTGGATGTCTGGGGACAGAACACCTGGCAGAGACCATGCCAAGATGACCCCACTGTTGTCTACAAGCACAGAGGGCTTCATGATGTATGGCAGCGGCGATGTGGGGAAGCGATGGAGGAGCTCATCCTCTCGCTTCTGCTTGGTCCCATAGTCTTTCGGGGAGAGGGCATCGGCCAGGCGTTTGGAATTGATGTCTATGGTCGCTGTGAGCGTGTTAGCATTTTGAACCAGGGTGATAGGGAGCCACTTGCTTGGATTCTTATATGCCACGACCAACATCTCGGCAAACATGTCAGCTTGGAGAGCGGCCTCCAAAGGAATGCATGGCAAGGGTACCATGGCAGCAATGGAGGGATCAGGGTTAAGGCACTCTTGAAATACGTCCAGCATGTAATCAGTGATGAGGTCCGTGAGGCGCAATCACAATGTTGAAGGAGCTTCCACTCTCTGCATCATGAACCTAGGCAATGGCCCGAAAATTTCCTGGAGATAGCACAAGATCTAAGAATTCACCCAGCCAGCACATGCGCTCCTGGGAAAGTTTCTCGGTGATCGCCACATGCATACTGTGTCCGCTACTTATACTGCAACAACTGTAATACAGAACTGACATGTCACCTCCCGTTCGTTTTCCTCGCCCTGGTTTCACTACCTACGCTCAGCACTGTACCTCAGGCACCTGCAGAACCGCTTAAGCCACCAATACTCCGAAAGCCAGTTGGATTTGTAAACAAGATTACTACCGGAGTTCGGCCCTACCTCTAGCGTTGTGGAAGCAGAGGGTATTGCAAGACTACTGACCGGTGCGTGCTGCAGAGCACTGGTATTACCTTAAACTCAGCTAGTGATGCTCCTAGTAAACTCCTAGTAAATCAGGACAGTTCTCTTTTGCATCAATCTTGTGCAGTCCTCACATCACGTCCCATGTCTTGCCACCATTTCTTCGTCTTCACATCCAACTCTTGAAGCCTGTCATCCTCTGCCAGCAGTTCTGGTGAGTGTGATACCTGAAAAGCCTTGTCTTCAAAGTCTCATAAGAGTCGGATTGTCAAATGGCCTGAACTCCTTGACAGCGCGACGTAAAGATTGAACAGGTTTAATACTCCACTTGGTGGGCTTGTGATATCAACCAGCACGTGGGGTATGGTCTGGCCTTGTGAATGGTAATCTGTGAAGGCGTAAGTGGCAGTCATTGGGAATTGTCGCCGGCGGACAGTTCATGTGATAATCTTTCCGTCAGATGACTTGCACTCGATTCGAGACGTCTTCAACACTGGTTCAACTGGGATAACAGATTCTTCAAGGTCTTTGAGCCGTGTTGCTCGAGTGTGCGTGAGTTTGACAAGGATACAAATGGGTAATTGTTGGAGCTTTGTGATGGGTTTGATCTCTAAGATAGTGGGCTCATCCGGGCTTAGCAAGATGTTGATGATTGTACCCCATGCTCCGTTAGCGATGTCAAGGTTGGTTTTGACGTTCTGGGTGACCATGACCTTCATGCCAATCACAATTTCAATCACATCCGGGAGATCTTGGTTGCATCGTTTCTGCTCTCCGCGTTTTCCTGAGCCAACTGCAACAGGCGGAAAGTGATGGAAGTCTCTGGCGAATTTACCACAGCCTCCGACATTCACCCTATGGCATCTACATGTCCTAGTCCCTTCATTCATTACTAGTTACTACCCTGACACTCCTTAACAAATTTCCTATACTCTCAGACATCCCTTTAATAACAAGTCCTGTGTTACTCGTCTTGTCAGTGTCCACCAGCTGCAGTCTCCGAGCAACAAGCAAGGTTTTCACCGACGCCAGGCGGCATTTCAGATGAGACAGCTAATAGTGAGTTGTTGAGACGCTGCCATGACCAGCGGATATGCAGACATCGACTTTTGATGATGCTGAAATATTGACGCTGCTGTAACGCTGACTGGATGCTGTGGCTCCAAGCAGAAGACTGAAAACCGAGCAGATGTGCCGAGGTGCCGAAACACAGAGGGCTACGTATACATACCCCGAGACAAGATGGTTGCATCTCATTGCGAGTTTCCATGTTCAGAACAACACCTGCACAACGGAAGGACGGCTTCGAGCGCAGCAACAGGTAAGCCTTTCAATCCCATTTCTGTATAATCTTTGCTCACAAAGTACCAGGCATAGGACGACGACAAGAAAAAATATCGTGATGTAAGCGTTTTGGGCCATTGTAAGACTGAAGATATCTACTGGCCAACAAGCAAGCCTGGATGGACAACTGTACCCCGAGAACAATTACAGAAGGACCCTGAGTTTAATGTGTTTACGACAGTCGAGCTCAGAGGCCCTCAGGTAAAATGATTCGCCCCATTTTGCAACCGCTTTTGATGAGCTAGCCTGGATTAGTATCCCGTATAGATGGGCACATCTTCTATCAAGTAATCTGAAAATATTCCGCCCCAAACAAGGTCCCTGCTGGCGCATACTGGTGTCTAGTGATTACTAGGTCAACGATAGTATCAGTAAGCTTGATACCTTCGGGATGTGTCTGATGGATAAGCCGCTCCCACAGTTGGCAAAGACGTGTCCTAATTATGCCCGGTACCCTCAATCATCCTTCCCTCGACCAAATGAACAGCTCCGCCTCCAAGAAAGTCAGATTTTCAGGTTGGCATTTGCAATTGAAAAGAGGATGAACCTCTGTGTGCTGACCATGATTAATGTTAGAGGCCATGGATATCGACAGCGAGGGACCCTCCGAATCGCCACCGTCAACCACCGAGGGCTCGGCCTCCTCGTCTCACTGTTTGTCGTACGCAGGAGACAAGGTTGACATGGAGGGTTCGCCAATTGCTTCACTTACATCCCTCGTGCAACACTCGGGTGTTCCATCCGCATCCATGGTGACATCGGCTGCAATGTCCTGCTCGCCAATGTCGAGCTCACCATGCTCACCTATGCCCTCTCCCCCAAACCTCCTTCTGGATGTGTTTGGACTGGGGTCGCCCATGCCTTCGCCTCCCAACCTCCTTCTATCAGAGTTCAGACTTGGCTCGCCAATGCCATCTCCGCCAATGCTTCCTCTTGCACAGTTTCCAAACATCGCCCGCATGCCATATCCTTCCCTGTCAATCCTCTCTCCAATTCCATCTCCCACCGACCATCAATCCAAGGGTTTTTCCAACACACCATCGACTCCCGGGGTGCCTCTGAATGAATTTGGGGATTTGTTCCTGACTCTCCCCACAAAGTCCCTTGCCACACTCAGCGAAGACAGCGAAGACTCGGCTTCTCCCATCATATGCATCAACGTTCCTGCAGTGCCCAGCGATGAGGCAGTGCCGCCACCGTGCGCCAAACCCTTGCCAAAGGCCGAGATTAGAGCAAGGCGCGACCAACTCCTGGACGTCCTCCATTTGCTGGGTAGGCAAATCCCTTACCAAATGTCGGCCGTCACTTACGCTTTCATGTAGAAGCCGACAAGGAAAGGGCCAAGGACCTTTGGGACGAAGACCCAGATTCAGAAATACAGGAGTCCTTCAACATCAGCGACGAGTTCCGAAGCTTGTCGGACGGCATCGACTTGAATGAATACTATGTGGGGCTGCAGATCTTCTCTCGCAGCATGGTAGGCCAGCCCATAGTCCCCATCCATCCATACCATGATTCCCACATTGTGACCGCGTACTGCCAGTACCAGGCACGCCTCGAGAGTTTATACGAGAGACATCGAAAACTTTTGATAGAGGAGCTAATGATATTGAGGCAAATGGAGGGTGTAGGGGATCTTATTAGACGGACTAGGCGACATTCGTGACTTTCGATCTATTGGCAGTTAACTGAGCTCTTGGCAGCTTCGGCAAGTCACGAACGGACGAGATTTCTTATGGCATAAATATCCCCCCCCCCTTGCACAACAGCAATGCAATACTCACTATAACACATACCTAGACCCTTCACATCATCTAATATAGATAAGTAGCCCAACTTTGCCAATGTAAATGCTGGGATTCACTTCAACTACTAGTCTAATACCAAGCTAATTGATATCTTGTCATGACCGCCGTTTGAACGCTGCTGAGCATGCGCCGAGTGGAGTCAAATTTGGCATGCATGGTTTTGTGTGACACCTCATGACATTTGCATGAACACCGACTGCTTTTTTGCTGCCGTGCATCCTCATTTTACACTGCTTTGAGCTTGTGCCTGATCTCAGAGCTGGGACTGGACCCCAAGGTCGAAACTGAGGGATTCCCTTCTCTCTTCTACACCCCGGAACTATCTGTCACAACAACGGATTGCAAGACCATGGATGTTCCTAACCCCCTCTCATTCTTCGAATTCGACTGCATCCCTGGGAACTTCAAGGATGCAACCAGGGTAAGCGCTTGGGTTAACTTCGGTACATATGCAGGCGTTGACTACCAACACCAGCGTATGGCCACACACAGCAGATTCGCCTGCCCCCGGCGAAAGTGACATTGATGACCATCAAAAGTCTGTGAAATTGGTTCTATTGGAGTACCGCAGCTCACCTTGATACCACCCAGGACTCTCAAGCAACAGGCGGAGGATCTCAGGATGAAAGTTGGCATGCTGTTCTCATTCCCGGATGATGCAGTGTAGGGAACTGCAGTTCCCTACTGCCGCAGATGTCATCCATACAGGTTTCCAGCTATATATCACCATCGATCTCATGCGCATTGGCCGAGCATCATGCGCAGGACTGCGCGAGACCTCGGCCGGTTTTCCCACGCTGTCCGGTGCTCACCCGGTACATCTTACACTATCCTACCCTCACCCGAGCCATGGGCAGCATCATCCCACCCTGCGCAGTTGCATCTCACCCCAACTAGCATTATCACCATCAGATCCCATGTGCATTGACCGAACATTCTGCGCATGACTGCGCGAGACCTCGGCCGGTTTTCCCACGCTACCCAGTGCATATCCGGACCATCTTGCATCGAGCCCGAGCCCATGGTCATCCCGTGCGCCCACCAGTCCTGTCCACCCGAGCCTTATTTGGTATGTGTCCATTATGGTTCTGTCATGTCTTGGGGAGATTCCGAGACTATATAAGGACATAGCTAGCCTTTGTCCTGTATGAATCATTTTGTCCTGTATGAATTCTTCATCACCCAATCAACCTGCTGTTGATCTGCCCATTAGTTTCCTTCTCTGTGTGACAGCCGCGCACCCAGCGTTTCCTAAGTATCATTAGTGTATCCGACGCACCCATCATAGGCCAGCGTCCCCTAGCGTGGGGAAGCCTATATCACGACCCAGCAACATCTGTCACGACACTTCTTGCTATTCCTCGCCCATTCCTCGCCCATCTGTGCCCATCTGTGGCCATTGTCGCCCATTCCGTGCCCATCTGCGGCCATTGTCGCCCATTCCGTGCCCATCCTTGCCCATCTGTGTGCATCCTTGCCCATCTGTGTGCATCCTTGCCCATCTGTGCACATCCTTGCCCATCTGTGCGCATCCATGGCCATCCTTGCCCATTCCGTGGCCATCCGTGGCCATCCTTGCCCATCTGTGCGCATCCTTGCCCTTCCGGCCAGGTTTCCCATTCCTCACACCAGGGACACCCCTTGTGGTTTGAGCTCACCTCCAGCACTTCTCAGAGTGCGCATCCCCTACGGGACAAACACATTGCACCCCTCGCACACGTCTGATCCTGTAGCCCTGTCTGGGCAGCTTGGTCGCACACAGCGGATCCTTCCATGACGTGAGTGAATATGCTTATTTTGTTTCAAATATCGATGGACTTCAGCTACAATTAGTACTTGAACACGACAAGTCTCGCCAGGAGGGCGTGCACAACTCTATTCATGGAGCTATTGTACCTCTCAGACTGCTGGCAAACTACAGAAGCTAACCTGCAACACACAGGGTGGCAATGGGCATATGGTTCATGCTTCGTGTTCTAAAACGACTAACAACTGAATTATCTCTCCAATGCAATCAGGGTAATCCGGACTATCCAAGTGCACTTCCAACTTACTTCCTATGTAGACTGAGCACCGTGGTTCTCTAGGTGGGCTTCGACCATTCTTCTACTGTAGGACACTTCCGCAATGCGTTCTCATCTGATTTCAATTGCCCTTCCAATCAGTCCATCATACCAAATTGACAGGATCAGTATGTACTATTTTCAGGATGAACAGTCTATTCCCTAAGGCATGTTGACAGTGGTGTTGTGGGGGTGATACTACATGAAGTACTGGATGGGCGACGGTTACACTGCCGAAGGGGTTGACTATAGCTGGACCCAGGTTAGTGCAATATGCCTTGCCAAGATCAAAAGCTGACCCTTTGCCTGCAGTAATTCAGAATGTTTGCTCAAGCATACAACAAAAAGGTCATGGAAGAGGGTGAATTTTACCATCTTTGTTTTTTACCATAAAAATTACATGGAGCCCTAGCCGAGACCCTGGTACCCTACATCCGAGAAAGGAGAAAGTATCATTCAGAATTTGTGGTTGGTGAGTTATTCATCGTGCTTTACAAAAACGCGAACACCAAGGGATATCTAGCACCGCTCGGTATCAGCAGGGTGCTTTGGTGGTTCCAAAACTCCCCCATGGCACACCTCAGCATATCACAGAATTGTCGCAGAGCTCTCAAGCGGCCAATTATGATTTCCGATAGGCTTTTCGGCTCGCAAGCAGCCAGCTGACCTCTTGGAATGACCAAATTGTGCAGTGCCACCCTTGGCTTGGAAGCTGAGGGCTTGAGAAAGCCACTCCTCGATGCCGCCATGCCAACTTCTACGAAGCAACCTTGACCGAGGAGACTCTGGCTCGGTTCAGAGCTTTGATTCATTGGTTACCATCACATGGGACCGCTATTGACTTCACCCTCTCACCAGTCCGAGAGCAGGGCGACAGCTTCATCAGTGCTGACGGTCTGGAAAGAAATAGCGGTGCATTTTAAACAATCGTTTGATACAGCCTTCAGCAGCAGCGGGTCTGATTTCAATTGAGCGGATGCACAGTCTGGAGAAAGCGCCTGGTGATCTTGGAAACAAACTAAGTAATGGACAAAAACAAGGTATTCCATCTTTCATCACCCCCGCATATTTGGCTCCTCGTATGCAATCACTAAGGAGCATAGTAGCATTGTGATGGTAACTGTGATTCCTTGACCAAGTCATCATACTCTTCGCCAGCTGAAGACCTTGGGGCGCATAGGCCACAACCCTTCAACCCTTCTACCGTCAACGCGAGGACCTTGAGTTCGGCCATAGTATCAGCTGCGAACTTGCCAAGCTGGACTTTCATGTCGCATATTTCGTGGACGAGGTGGGTCAGTGTCCCTTGAAAACTGACCTCGGTGCTTGCCCACTGACTGCAAGGTAGTTTCCGTGGGATGTCATCCTCCCCTACTGCACCCTCTTCCCCTTGTTGCCTCTTAAGCCACACTCCTACCGATGCATGCCTATTGATGTCTCCTCCGTGTTCATGCACATTCTGGTTCTCATGGCCTGCTGGAGATCAACATCATCAAAAGATTTCTGGCCACCGACAATGTGTACATACGCATGTTAGGCATCAGAGACAAGTAAACTGTTGGATGAAATTAAGGAAGGATGAAATTTTGATACAGTGCGGTTTGATATTATCTCTGAAGGTTTTATTTTATAAGTACTGGGTTATCTCCTTCTCACTATTCTTTGGCCTAGCTTCGGCAGTGAGAGACTTTGCCGTACGCTTATGCAACTGAGCATCTCCTACGGCAAACTCTTTAGCGGCAAGGCGAGGGTCTCTTGCCACACCAATTTGGCAGAGCTGCCGTTGGTTCAAGAGAACCGAGCTTCTTATATTACCTTACAAGCAGGTTAGTATAAAAGGCACCTTCACTCCCATCTGTTTCCAGTCAGCGTTCTTCTGTTTCTAGTTGCTGGCCTTCTTCCCATTTTGAACGCCCTTGTCCGACAATCCCAGCTGTTCGCGACCGCGACGACGATGCCCCGACGTCATCCGCTGGGTCCCAGAGACGTGGTCTGCCAAGTGCTCTTCAATCAGCACCGAGGAAAAAGCCGTGAGTTCTGGGCGAAGCTCACTCCAAACGCATTGCTTACTTTGCCTCAGAACTATTCAGGATCCCCTTGTCCATCATGGCCGGCATTTTGGTCGGGCGGTCCACGCATTTTGCAACGTGCAAACACTGATTGTCAATGGGCTTGCAGCTATGGCAGAGGGTGAGGATTTAGAATCAATGACCACTCTGTAAGCCACAAATCTTGTGCGTGACACCATAGTTCTCACCATGGGGTCAGAGAGCGCAAGGAGCTTTTGGTGTTCAAACAGTTAGTTCGGATGGTCCCCGGGATAGACGCGCGCTTAATGTCAGGTTCTGAGGAAGACATGAGTGAGATCTCTGACTTGGTATGTGAGCTCCTCTTATCTACCCACCACGAACTCACTGGTGTCCTAGATTCAGAAAGGGTCGAATGGAGCCAGGGCAGATGACACCAAAGGAATGAAAGCTGCTATCGTTGATTGGATCACCCCGAAAGGCCAATCACTCAATCCCCACATTCCTTGCAACGTCAAATCAAGATGTGGGTTCAATCATGAGCGCACTGGTGCCCTTCTGTGCCCTGCCAGTTTGGATTGGTCCAACAGCGAGTAAGTTTTCCCAGCGGGTTTCCCAGTTACTTTCTCACCGCGTGAACATTGAAGAATCAAGTCGAAACTCATCAACAGGCAAATTCAGGTTGCCGGCGACCAGTGGCCGGTTTTTTTGTATGCAAACTACGCTTACGACCCTGAGGATCTGTGGAATGGGCTTCTGTGCAGTGGACTTCTCGTCTCAGTAAGTATTGGGGTTGTCGGACTCCTCAACTTGTCTCTAATGTCCACAGGCCTTCAAACACATCTTCACCTCCCCCAGCTCTGTAGACCAAGAACCCAAGGCCACATGATCTGGGAACACCTGAATTCACGGCATGCGCTGTGTTACCAAGGCATCCATTGCTTACGTCACGACACAGGTAAGTGATCTCTGCCTTGTGTTCAACTGCCGTCCAACTCACTTGTGTGCCATTCAGGCCCGTTTTGTGCTTGATTCCCGCCCAGGTATTCTCTCGTACGGGCCTCATAACTGATTCCGAGCACTTTTACAATAGCATTTTGGAACTTCTTGAGGATCCTGACAAGAGGGACGAGGTCGAACAATTGATGGTATGGTGGAATCAGTGAACTTTTGTTATATTGACTCCGGGCTGGTTCATCACTGATGCATATGGTAGCCAGGTGTTTCCTCTTTACACGGAGACCGAACACCTGCCGTTGAAGAATAGCGCCTTGGCGAGGATTCGTCAAAAACGTGAAGAATATCAGGCTAGGGCGCTGAGGGTGTCTGCAGCAACTTCCATAGTAGAGGACTGATTCACATTGTCACTCAAATACTTGAATGTTACTGAAATTTTGAATGAACTATTCTTCACCTATGCATAATGAGATATGACCAGACCTTATTGAACTCGAATTTGAATATTATACTGGCTGGATGTGAAGGGTGTATTAAAGGTCTGGGAGCACCGGCATATGATACATGGTCTACGACATCAAGGCGATGAACCTACAAAGCATGACAATTCTCAGAAATATTCTGGAACTGGCAAATGGTTAGCACACCGAGAGACATGACAAGAAACAGACAGAAGACCCAACTTGCGACAAGCGTCTGATCACTATGATAGGTCGGCAACACCGCTGTGCGGAACCTTGTCAATGGCCATCGAAAGGATGGGGAACGGCCCTGCATCAAAGGCCGATGGAACTCGACAAAGACTTGACTTCAGGACGAGGGTGATGATTCTCAGAAACATTCTGGAACTGGCAAATGGTTAGCACACCGAGAGACATGACAAGAAACAGATGGAAGACCCAACTCGCAACGAGCATCTGATCGCTATGATAGGTCGGCAACACCACCGTGTGGAACCTTGTCAACAGCCATCGAAAGGATGGGGAACAGCCCTGTATCAAAGGCCGATGGAGCCTACCAGACCCTAACTCTAAGGATGAGTTGATAATTTGCATCCTCATCCTCAAGTAGGCAAGTAGGTGGCACACTGAAAAAACTTGTAATGTATCACTTTGAGTAGAAAATTGCCATGCATGCCCTGAAGAGGCAAATGACCAGGGCATGGCAGGGTAACAGCAAGTCAGCGTGGCATGCACCAAAGATACAAATTATAATATGTGTCTACCTGTCAGTACAGACAACCGTTGCAATGATTGAGTTGCTGTTCATCAGATGACAGGCTGTGGATAAGTAGGACAGAGCTAGAATTCATGAAGTTTGTGACCAATAATATCAGTATGTTCTTAGCCACACAATCAACGCATGGCAGCTATCTCTGATCAGTGGCCACCAACGCCCTCATTGGTTATCTAAGTAGGCCTAGTGGTATGTCATGATTGTATAGGTGGTTGCCCTGGGAGTAAAGATAATTGTAGATAAATGTTTGTCTGCTCCTCATCGAATTCGTGATGCTGGCCTTCTCTATGACTATCAATAAATCTCAAGGACAGTCTGTCAAGCATGTTGGCCTTGACCTTCACTCCCCTGTATTTACTCATGGCCAGTTCTACATATGTTGCAATCTCTTGAGTCACATCAGTTCATCGCATTAAAGCAATCTGGCAGGACACCTTAGATTAGCCTATTACCAAAAACATTGTTTACCCAGAAGTTCTTCTTCAAGTGGACTAACTCAAATATGCTTCCAAGTTGTTTGTGGTATTTATGTTGGACTCTACATCTACTTCACTGAAATGTATCTTCTATTTTATCCTAAAAAGTGGGGC
>KN819383.1:75960-86446 GCA_000827475.1 Paxillus involutus ATCC 200175
GATCGATCATCATGTGCATGAGGCACACTGGTTCCGATAATCACTTCAGGCTCAGGCCTCAGGTGGCAGTGTGTAGTTTGAAGGTTCAAACCTGGCTAGTATTTTCGGGCCGTTTGCACGATTATGTCCCTGTAGTCACAGGATGGACGATAGCTAGGTGGATGCACAGCTACGCTGGCTGATCTCCAGTGCTACGTTGATGTTCTCTGGCGTGGCGCTCGCGGTATCAACGGTGGTGCTGTGCACGTCGGTAAGATATAACCTGTTGTCAGTTTGGGTCACTGAAATCAACTTTCCATGAAGGACAACGAAGAAAAGACGCAAGCGCCTTTAGGTGAGGGTGGGATTTTAATTTGCGCTACGTATAGTTTGGACGACACTGCGCCGGGAGCAGTGCAATCATATTCTTCCGTCCACGCATTTCCATTTGACACCCCATGGGCATACTTTCTGATTCACAGAGGCAAATAATCAATGGTCAACAACCGATCGACATCGATCATACACTCTGACACCAATCGAGAAAGAGAGCAGGTCAGTAACCCCACTTATCGAACCCCGGGTTCTGAGTCTGGCTGGTTGACATAGATTTGTTGGCAGGCCGCCAACTCCTTCTTTACCACCTCGGTCCATTAGTGGGCTCGGGTCTTAGCTCGGAGATACCGGTTCACACTCGGTGTTGGCTAGCTTCCACTTTGGCAGGCATCCATGACTATGGCAGGCCTCCATTACCATGGCGCGCGACCATGCTGCAGGCTCCTCGAAGTAAGGAGATCGGGAAAGTCCCCATTCGTCTTCTCCCATCCATTGTCGTGGATTCAGTTCTTAACTCGGCAATAGCATCAGTTCATATTCGTTGGTAACTGCTTGCCGCTTTGGCAGGCATGGCAGGCCTCCATTGACACGGCGTGTCCCTTACGCTTCAAGCCGCTTTAATGATTTAATGCGATCCCGGTTCTATAAATGTGGTGAAGAGCTAAAGGACAATACGAATTGTTTTTACTCCCAACACGACTGTGTCCCCGATCGATATGCACGGAGAGGGTAGCTACAGCGCGCGTTACGCTCATCTGAGTATTGAAGTTCATGGACTAGATCGGTAGGTCTCTACAGTTGCCGCCGATTCATCAGGCTGACTCGCCCCAGCAATTTCTCTGCTTCACATCATGCGCCAAGGCAACAAATCACGGTCCCTCCAAAATCTGAACTTGTCAATGAAGGCGGCATTCGGTCTGGTGCCCATCCATCCTACGGTCTACCGGGCGCGGACATTAACTCGCCATTTTGGGGAGAAGCCTCACAGGAGGTACCATCTTGGGCAGGCGACGTAATACATTCACTCTGTCTTCGTGTCCTTTGGTTTGACAACCTTTTTAGCCTGTAGAATTCTCCTTCGACAACGTATCCAGTGTTCACCGCGAAGACACGATTTTTCCAAGTAATGATTATCCCTCAACCACTTACAGCGGCAGCGGCATCCCCGAAGGCATCACAGCCCATCATCGTGACCGGTCTGACCTTCCCCTGTCATTTTACTCCGAACTATCAGGGGCCCTTGGCACCAACCCGCCGTCCCGCCCAGGTCCCTCTGGTTCAGGATCGCTGCAACAGTTTGGCTCTGTAAGACCCACCTCGATTTTCGTGTACGTCTGTCAAAATCGCTAAACGAACACAATGAATTTCGCAGGTCGCGCATGGTTCACATGGGTGGCAAGGCTCTCAAAGCCAACACGTTGGCGATGTGAGTTTCTCCCTTCGTCTCGTTGACTCGGTCGATGGTTAAACGAGCAATGTAGACCAATCACAACCCTCCGTTCTCTGCTCCGACAAGTCTTCCCCCTGCAGAGCACTATGGGTTGGCAGCAGCCAGTCTTTCGTCCAATCACCTGGGAACCTAGACATCCCCCGGACATGATTCCATCGGGGCCTAGTCCCCAACTACGGCTCGACCTGACAACCTCGCAAGGTGGTCATGACCTAGGACTGCCGCAACTGGATCCTCTCCGTCCTGGTCATGCTGTACATCAAGGTGTGCACCGAGGAACAGTGAATGTAACACTCCATCCAACCCGGTCTATGACCCGTTCGCCTCATAACTCATATCCGTACCCGAACATGCAAGGACCACTGCGCGAGAATTCGTCCGAGACAAGCCCCCACCAATGCAGGTGGCGTAAAGACGATGAATCCATGTGTGGAGGAGATATCACCAGAGCCACTGTTCCGCAGCATCTCGTTCAGCATGGAATCACAGATCTGAGTTCTGATGCGCCCGTCAAGTGTCGGTGGTGCCCGGACGAAAGAAAACCAATGAACCGGGAAAGCATCGTTCGCCATGTGCGAGAGGTGCATTTCCGTATAAAGCGCACGCCCACGTCAAGGGCCAGTGCAAGTGATCTCGGGGGTTCTCCAGGCTTTTTTCAAGGATAGACTTCATCTACAAACGCTCCTAGTCTCGGCGCGCTGGTCGCGTTTTCGTCTCTTCCCCTTTGTAACCATGTTCTACACTTATATATCCCCTAACTTCACCACTGCCTGGCCAGTGCTACGCTCAGCGCCATGAATATTGCGGTGCATATCCACTCGGTTACCTCACAAACTAGCTCCCATTATTCCTATTTCAATCTAGCTTCAGTGCATGGTAGTCGAAGTGCATGTCAATGACAAACCCACCTGCTATGCGAACAATCTTACTAGGTTATCCACACAATGAAAGGACATAGATTACGGCCATGCTCGCATACGGTATAGCGCGATTCGGAGTACTTACTTCCAAACACGCGGCAGTCCCATTCAACATTGTAATGGGCTGTGCTTTCCACTTGAGTTATTGGTGCGGTCTTGCGAGTAGTTCAAGTAAACGAGCCATGAACGGAGTCCTGGGTTCCCAAAGTAAGGCCTCGTGGACTCGTCAGTGTGATTGGTTGATGACATCCTGACGTGTATCAGTGACGACTTGATTGAACGAGCCAACAGTCCAGTGGGTTGACAGTCGGAATCCGAGCATTAGGAGCTGATAGTCGTTCTAACAAGAAATTTTCCTGACTTGGTAAACGCCGAAAGTTCTATTGGAAGTTTCGGAGTGGTAGGGAGAACTTGCCAGACGCGTGGCACCATGGTCCATGGAGTTGGAGCACGTTGGATCGTTTTGGTGGTTTTGGTATCCTGGTCATCTCCCCTCAACTTGACCAAATGTTGGTGGAATAGTCTTCACAAAAGCCTTTCGTTTTATGCGGGAAAAGTGGTTATGAATGCTCCAATATGGAACTCGCTGGTGGCAGTCGGGGGTGTTGACGTGAAAGATGACTGTGATTCAGTTCGTGCGGAGTTTTGAAATCCTGGCACCACGATGATCAATCAACAGTCCTATCCCTTCTTGTTTGGAAAACACTGAGCTCACCAACTCGTACTAGCTGTGGACGCTCTGAATCGCTGGCTTCTTGGTATTGGTCCATCGACGATTCGAGCAAGTGCCTGCATTGCACTGTCCTGTCGGTGATTCGAACCATATGTTGCCAGTACTGGACACCTGGACCATCGAAAACGTCTTGCCGCTGCGAATCTAGTCCCAATCGTAAGTTCCACGTTAACCAGATTATTCTCTGGCAGGTGAAGTTCGATGCCGCATGGAACCTTTCAGCTCAGATAGAAATGTGTCATATACCGAGAGATGTTCGTAACAGGGCAACAGGTGGGTTGTACTTCTCTCATTACACACGTCTTCCTTCCCAAACAGCGCTCCTTGATCGAGTTGACGAGTTGCACCTGCATCAGGGCCACTGACCCATCCGGCTCGAGGTATGCTTCTTCTGGGTGATCGTCCTTTGCACTGACGTTGGCGATCGAACAGGTAGCCGTGACTAATGGGACGGGATCATCGCATTGGATGATCAGCTTGATGTCAATATTTGAGTTCCATGAACACTCACGTGAAACAGGTGTGGAGCGGCCAATGTCATTATAAATGATTCATGGGACTCGGACGAGCGAGTCTACGATGTGCCGTTTCGTAGCGTTTCCCGTGGGGTATAACTCAAAGGAATTGACTGTTGATAGTCTCACATTCATGAAGAATCCGTCCCTCGGAAGATCAGCGACGCAGAACAATGTTGAACTCTTTCGAGGGTTAGGTCGCATGAGCAGTTCGCAGGCTGTCTTTGATTGAGGTGAGTGAGAAGGAGACGCTGTACGTGATACCCGAGTACATGAAAGGGCGCCTGGACTGGATAATGTGAGCATTCTTTTCCATCAAGATCATTTCTCAGCTGAACCGAAATGGAGCAAGCGCCCTGTCGACTATAAGAGGGCTACGCATGCAATGGTGCGCGTCTGTCGCTCCTCATCTCTTCTCTCCCGAAAAATGCTTTTATATGGAGGTCCATTTGCACTTTTATTTGACGCAAGCGCGCGCAAACAAATTTATGTCCGCGCGCAATGAATAGTTCACAGTGCGCTCGACTCAGCAAATTTTCACTATCTCAAACTCGAGTAACATGGATGTTATTATTGATTTTTGTGAAGTACTGTAAGTCAGGATGCATTAGTATGCAAGTTGTATGAGTTGAGGTTATGTACTATGCAAGGGGATTAATACTCGGCGAAGCCAGGGCTGGAGCCTCGACGTGTAGGCTCGTATGCCTGTTCCACTCCCCCTCGAGCCGTACGCTCAGGGGTTTGGCCTCTGGTGCCCTCGTTTCGCCGCCTGGGTCGTGCTGGGCGTCTGCACGTATTCGTGCGGCCGTTTTGCTCGTCTTCGCGGAATCGTCGTGGTGCAGCCGTTCGGGATGGTCAGGAGCTGGTGGAGGTGGAGGTGGAGGTGCGTTTTCGTTGGTGTTCGTTGCTGTCGTCAATCGCCCTGGTTCCCTCGACTGTCCTTCCTCCCCCTCGATCGGCTTCCTTTCAACCTCTATGGCAGGCTCGTCCCTGGCCTTCCCCTTCGATACGACGTCTTCTGGTCGTCTACCTTCCCCCCGACCTCGTCTTCCTCACTCACTGCCTGCTTGTGGCCTATGGCCACTCCTTGGCCCTCTCTGCTCGACCTCCCGTCATCTGGCATCCGTTTTGGCGGCGTGGTCCTCGACTTTTGTCGAGGGGGTTCGATCTGGTGCGTGGCTGCTTCGTCAGTACGCCCGCTCAATTGCTGACCTTTTTCCTTCTCCCCCTCGAGCGGCGTGCTCGGGGGTAGTCTGCTTGCAGGTGGGGTTGGGCTGGGTACGATGTACGCGTGGCGAACGTTTTCGTCCCCACCGTCGTCGTTCTCGCCCTTCTCGCCCTTCTTCCCCTTCCCCTCGTTCTCGTTGGACTCGTTCAGCGGTCCGTTCAACGTGCCCACTGGCTCTGTCGGCCTGGCGCTCGTCGCGTTCGGGTTCGAGGTGTCAGTGGCCTCAAAGTTGTAGGCCGTCTGACGTGTCGACTGGGGGTTCTGGGGCACGACGTGTGCTTGGTGGATGTCGTTGTCCTTGCCGTCGTCGTTGTCTGCCTCCCTGAGCCCTCTACTCCTCGACTGTCCTCTCCTTTGGCTCCCCTTGTCGTGTTCACGTGTGTGATGTGTCTCGTTCGACGGTAGGTGGCCGTTTCGACTTCGTTGGCCAGTTGGACGCCTTGACGTAGATGCCATCTGCTCGAATGGCGGGTTGGGAGTGGATGGAGGTGGGTTTGGTGACTCGGACGTGGGGTGAGGTCGTGGTGTGTTGACTCGAGCCCTAGGTAACTTGCTTCCCTGGCTGCTCGTGGGGTTGACGAGGCTTACGCCGTCCGGCACAGCCTTTTGTCGTACATGGCCGATTCGTCAGCACTCCCGTTCGACTGTTCACCATCTTTTCCCCCCTTGAACGGCGTGCTCGGGGGTGGTGGTTCACTCGCAGGTGGGGTCGGATGGGGTACGACGTACGTGTGGGGGACGTCCTCGTCCCACCGTCGTCGTTTTCGCCCCTCTCGTCTTTCTCCCCCTGCCCCTCGACTCATTCGTCGATCTCATTCGACTTGTCCTGCGGTCCGTACGATGTGCCCGCTGGCTCTGTCGGCCCGACACTTGTTGCGTTCGGGTTCGAGGTGTCAGCGGCCTCTTCGTTGGCCGTCTGACCCGTTGTCTTGGATTCCTGGGGCACGACGCGTGCGTGGTGGACCTCGTTGTCTTGCCATCGTCATCGGCTGCCTCCCTATCCCCTCTACTCCCCGACCCTGCTCACGTCGTCTTCACATGTACGACATGTTTCGTTCCTCGGTATGTGGCCGTCTCGACTTTGTTGGCGAGTCGATCGCCCTGAGCTAGGTGCCGTTTGCTCGAAGGTGGGGTCTGGCAGGTTGGGAGCGGCATGAGCTCATGGGTTTGGTGACTCGGTGAGGTTGTGGGGTGTTGACTCGAGCACAGGTGAGTTTTCTTGGCTGCTCGTGGAATTGACGAGGCTTATGCCGCCAGCCGTTTGGTCTGTGGCACCTTTGCCCGGTCCCGTCGCTGCAGCTACCTTTTCTACTTGGTACGTCGTGTACTCGGTACTCGTCTGCTCGAGCCGTTGCTAACTTCGTCGTCACGGCGTGACGTGTTACCGACTTTTTCACGTGTGCGTACGCGGCCAAGTATGCAGCCTACCGTTTGGTCGTGATGCTCCGAATTTCTCGTAGTCCTGTTGTAGGGTTAGGCTCCTTCTCAAATAAATTTCGGAGTCCTGAAGCATTCATGAACCAACTTGGGGTGGAGAATTCAAAGGAATATATAATCTATGACGTTCCATTTGCACAAAAATTAAGTGTAGCACAAATTCAGGAGGATATGTAGCACAAACTTACAGTGGTGTAGCGCAAAGTGTCCTGATGTTCCCAGTGATAGTGCGCAAATCGAACAAAGTGCAAAAAGAGAGAGCGTGCACACCATCATTGGTAGTTCCATAAAAGGAAAGTTCCCTCTCCTGAATCTTTCTGGCTCACGATTTGGCTCGTACAGGCCCGGGGCTCTATGGCTTGACAAAATACAGTGAGCTCCGGAATCCGATAACCCGATGCGCAGCCACAGAATCCGATATCCCGATGCGGAATCCGATAACCCGGTGCGCAGCCACAGAAACCCGGAACCCGGAATCCATAGTTCCACTCGGAACCCGTCTGGAGTCCTATTGGACTGTCGTCCCATTATCTCGGACATGTCCCATTACTCCCGAGCTTTCGGGAGCATTCCTATTCCTATCCTACATCACTTAAACTTCCCATTCCATGTTCCTATATTTATTCCTGATCTCCTGTCATACTTAGCGAGCACTTCTCCGCCCATCATATATATATTCCTCTTTTCCTTCGGATTCCTCAGTCGTTCTTTGCCCTCCTTAGGCAGCGACTGAGGTGAGTTCCTTTATACCTATTTACTACTCCTAGCTAATTCTGAGTAGTCCGGGCAATCCCTGCCCTTCCATAGGTGAATATAGTCGTTCTTTGCCCTCCATCAGCAAGTTGACAATTTCTCTGAACTGACTTACTGCATCTGGAATGTCTGAAATCAGACATTTCAGACACTTAAGTGAGATAAGCCAGTCAGACCAAGTCAGACCATCAGCCCAGAGTGTGTCTGGAATCAGACAGTTAGATATCCAGACTTCCTGTCATGTCCCGTGACATTCCCACCCTATTCAACCCATTTCCGACGCACTCCGACATATTCCGACACATCCCGACATCTCCGATTCATACTTAGAACTATTTCTTCTGTTTCTCTATTCCGTTTCCCCGATCCCCGATCCCGAGTCTTCAGACTTGTATTAGTAATTATATCCGTCTTATGTCCATCTCCATTCCTGTTCCTATTTGTTTGTCATATGCTTACCAACCCCACGTTCCATTCGTCATCCTCGCGCCATTTACTTTGTAATCCCGATCACAGCCTTTCCTACTGCGCGTCGGGATTCCCTAACCCCCGATGCTAGTCCGCTTATATCACATCGGACTCCTAGTATATAAACCCTGTAAACTCCCTATGTTTCCTCAGTTCGAATATCAACAAGATATCAATTCCTAACTCCGTCCTCCGCTTTCTAAGTCTGAGTAGATCTCAGGACTTATAAATCCGACCTCTCCTGAAATCAAGGGATAGGACTTGTATAGGGGCGCAACATATAAGTTGAAGCCACAATCCCTTACAACTCTGACGTCCTCCAGAACTCCTTCCCCATCACCTGATAACCTGATCCATCAGGTTTGCTCCAGACCTCCGGGATTGAACCCGTCTCTAACACTTCCAGGGAGTCCAGTCCACCAGCCCTCCAGGCATCCAGCCCCCCAGGCAAGTTCAGACAAGCCAGATGAGTTAGCACCAGCTAGTCAGTCACTTAGTGAGTTCAGTCCTCCAGTCCTCCAGGCATCCAACCGTCCAGGCAAGTCCAGATGAGCCAGATGAGCTAGCCACCAGCCAGTTAGACACTTAACTCACTCCAGAAAACTAGACTGGCAGTTACATAGCCTAACATGAAACCAGCTACACAGCTGGTCATCACCCATACCTAATTAGTAGGTACTTAGTACTCAGGTTTTCAGTCCATCATATGTGCAGGAAATATATTGATTTTATTTCTACATAAATACAAAACTAGGATACGTGATGGGGATCATGCTGTTTCGTTGTCTGGTGTCTATCACCCATCGGCACTTTTGTCAGTCTCCCCCTCGATCTCTTGTCCCAGTCGTCTCACCTATGTTTGTTCTTTTTCCACCTTTCGTCTATCCTTCCCTGTCCCTTCTGTTCTGCCTTGCTCGTCTCGTCTTCCTTCGTCTTCCCTTCCCTCGTTTCTCTTTGTCTCTCTGTGCATTCATGCTGCGCGTCAATTGCTGGGGTGGCCGCACTCGCGGTGCATACCCGGCCGTCGACGCCTGGTGTCGACGTATGGTGTTTGGCGTGTTGGCGTCCTGTGGACGTGGTGGGCACATCGTCTGCCCCCTGTCGTCTCGTCGTCTGTCGTCTGCTGCTTTGTCTCTGCCTCGTCTTCCCTTCTCTGCCTCGTTTATCTTCGTCTCCCTTACCTTTCCCTCCCCTCCTTGCCTCTTCGTCTCTCCGTGCGTTGGTGCTGCGCGTCGATTGCTGGGGTGGCTGCACTCGCGGTGCACACTGGCTGTTGACACCTGGTGTCGACGTACGGCGTTTGGTGTGCTGGCGTCTCGTGGATGGGGTGGGCAGGTCGTCTGCCCCCCGTCATCTCGTCATCTGCCGCTCGTCGGCGCTTTGTCTCCCTCGTCTTCCCTTGTCTCCCTCATTTGTCTTTGTCTCCCTTACCTTTCTCCCCCTCCCTTGTCTCCTTGTCTTCTGTTTGTTCGTGCTGCGCGTCGATACTCCTGGGGTGGCTGCGCTTGCGGTGCATGCCCGGCTGTTGACACCTTGCGTCGATGCACGGCGTTTGGCGTGGTCGTGGGGCTGGGCTGGGGCCTTGTGGATGTGAAGGGTGTGGACGTGGTGGGCACGTCGTCTGCCCTCCGTCGTCTCGTCGTCTGCTGCTCGTTGACGCTTCGTCTCTCCCTCGTCTTCCCTTCTCCCTCGGTTTGCTCCACCTCCTTACCTTTTCACTTCCTCACCTCTTCATCTCGCCGTACACTCGTGCTGCGCGTCAACACTGCTGGGGTGGCCGCGCTCGCGGTGCATGCCCGGCTGTCGATGCCTGGTGTCGAGGCTACGGATGAGGTGGCTTGGGGTGCAGGCGAGTCGTTGGGCCGTCAGTGGGTCGTTTGGGCCGTGTGGACCATGGTTGCGGTGTTTGGTCGTACGTGGGGCACTTGCAGATGGGGCGTTTGTGGGTCATTTTCGGAATTGGGGTTCTGGTGGGTTATTTTAGTAGTGGGGGAGTAGGCACTTACCTGCCGGGTTGGATTGGTGGGGAAGCGTTGAACATTGAACACGCAGTGTGACGTTCATTGTCACAGTGTGACGTGACTTCGCAAACACGAAATTTTGACAAGTCCAAACCAATTAGGAAAGTTTTGCTACACTTTATTAGGCTTTTCACTACACTTTTGTACTGGACATTTTACTTAGTTTAACTGTTGTATTATTAGTGTTTTACTACACATTTTTGCTACATACTATTTACCAATTGTAGTTGACAATAATTTAGTGTCTAGTAGGAATCAGCAGGAGTAAACCCCTGGGTATCCCAACACTGACCCGTACCCATACCCTCCAAATACCTGTAGTACCCCTATACCCAAGGGTACCACGGGGTAAGGGGTAATGCTGGGGGTACCAGATGGGCAGTGGGTAACTGTGGGGGTCTCACAGGTAGGGGGTATACCCCAGGTACTTATCTCCTCCCTTTGTGCTTCTTCCCTCGCCCTCTCATTCCCTCACCCCCTCATTTCCCTGTCCCCTCGCCCCCTCCTCGTCCCCTCGCTCATGCATGCTATGTGTCAATGTGCTGGGGTGTCCGCCATAGTGGTACACGCCCGGTGGTCGATGCCTGGTGTTGTGTGGTATGTGGATGGCATCAACGTGCTGTGGAGTGGGTCCATCCATGATCCA
>KN819383.1:93660-121294 GCA_000827475.1 Paxillus involutus ATCC 200175
AGCCCCTTGTTCGGGAACAGCACTGGAAGTTCGTTCGGGGCATGGGACTACGAATGCGCTCGAGTGGGAGTGACAAAATACAGTGAGCTCCGGAATCCGATAACCCAATGTGCAGCCACAGAATCTGATGTCCCGATGTGGAATCCAATAACCCGGTGCGCAGCCACAGAAACCCGGAACCCGGAATCCATAGTTCCACTCGGAACCCGTCTGGAGTCCTATTGGACTGTCGTCCCATTATCTCGGACATGTCCCATTACTCCCGAGCTTTCGGGAGCATTCCTATTCCTATCCTACATCACTTAAACTTCCCATTCCATGTTCCTATATTTATTCCTGATCTCCTGTCATACTTAGCAAGCACTTCTCCGCCCATCATATATATATTCCTCTTTTCCTTCGGATTCCTCAGTCGTTCTTTGCCCTCCTTAGGCAGCGACTGAGGTGAGTTCCTTTATACCTATTTACTACTCCTAGCTAATTCTGAGTAGTCCGGGCAATCCCTGCCCTTCCATAGGTGAATATAGTTGTTCTTTGCCCTCCTTAGGCAGCGACTGAGTCCGGGAAATCCCTGCCCTTCCATAGTTTTTGTCATGGCTAAGGTCTGGGACATCATATACATTATGCTAGGTATTGTATCTTTCTGCTTCAGTCAAAAAAGTGACCCTCAGAATGTTGTGTAGTCCTGGAGAGGTTCGAGGGTAGTCGAAAGCTACATCACCTGCTGTTACTGTGACATGTCACAGTATCAGTCACACCACCAGGTGTGCTTGTCGGGCCTGTAGGGATTGGGGGCTCTATGGCTAAGGTCTGGAAACTTCAGTGGGCATTCTTAAGTGTATGAACTTGCCATATAGATTGTTTTATTGACCCTCAGAGTGATGTACTTATGTGTACCGCTGTTTCTCCCATCTGTGCGGCACCCTTCGAATGAGAGTAAACACGAACATGTCACAAAAAGTTTCGGCACCATGATAATGCCACTGGGTGATAATGTGAGGTAATTGAATTATCATCTACATTGAAAGAGCCTTATAATAGAAGGCAAGATAAGATCATGTGGCGGACCTTCCTTAACTTCTCACCACGTGGCACCCCGACTGGGACCCCAAAAAACAAAGAATCAAGGAAGACCTACAGCAGCTGAAAAACTCTCTCCAGCCGCAAATACACAATCAGAAAAGCCCATAGGCTACCAAAAACGACCCATAAAAACGTCGGGGACGTCAACATGACACCTGGCAGTGGGAGAAATGCGGTAACCGGACTGACAGGCCATAGTGTCAGCACCACACCCGCAAACACCCAACCAATCACAACCAAAAGAACCACAAGAAGCGCCGCTCAAGGCCCAATGGCTCTCAGAGTGGACGCGGATTTAGAAAACTACGCAGTCAAAGATGTGGAAAGTGGATTAAAATATCTCGAAAGCAAACTACTCTGTGTTGTAGGCGAACCTATCAACTCTGAACACCTAATGACCACCCTCTTCAACATTTCACAGCTTAAGAACGTCTCAAAGCCAGCAACGGAAGCAATAAGAGCAGTAGCATACCTCCTAGGAGAGCAAGAAACGACAAAATCAGCAACAATGATCAGTACCCAAGTCAAAGAGATGATATCAGGAGAAGTCGCCTCCCACATCGTAGCAGCTATCTCCCCACACATCACAAATCTAATGAAGACAGTGGATCAACTGGAAACCAACACAAAGGAAGTAGAGAGATTGGCAGAAAGGATCAACGGACAAGACCCTCCCACTCAGATATCCACACTGAACACTAACACCCCATCCTACAGCAACGCAGTCAAAGGCTCAAACCCCCAATCGCACCCAATGATTGATGCAGCGGTAGCCCGAGCAGGAGTCAAGGAAAGACAAATCCTACTAGACATCGTCGATGGGGAACCACTATACAGGACAGAACAAACAGCTGCGTCAATAGCCAAAGACGTCCAAAAAGTACTGACATCCATCAGACAGGACGGATCCCCTAACCTCAACATCAAAGCTATCACCAAGCTAAAAAATGGAGGACTCATACTGGAGCTCGACTCCGCAGCATCAGCCAAATGGCTACGGGAGGAAGAAAATCGAGATTGCTTCCTAAATGCTCTAGGAACCCCGGCGGAAATGAAGAACAGAATACACTCAGTTATAGTCCCCTTCATTCCAATCTCATCCCCAGTCGACAATACTAACTGGCTGAGAGCACTAGAACTCGAAAACAATCTACCAGACAACAGCATAAGCCTTGCGAAGTGGGTCAAACCCAAGAACAAGCGAGCCTAAAACCAACGTGTAGCACACGTGATGCTACACTTCAACGACCCTCACCCCGCCAACAAGATCCTGAAAGAGGGCCTTTACGTCTGCAAAGAAAAGCTATGCCCCCACAAGGACAAGAAAGAACCCGTCAGGTGTGCGAAATGCCAGAGGTGGAGACACATCACAGCAAATTGCCATGCCGACCATGATACATGCGCAACATGCGGAGGAGAACACAGGACAAACCTCTGTGACTCACACGACGCATGCTACTGCGTAAGCTGCGAAGACAACAACCACTCTAGCAGTGATCGCCACTGTCCTGCCTACGAACAAGAGTGCGCAGCACTAGATGCAAGGCACCCGGAGAACACCGTGCCCTACTTCCCCACTAACGAAAGCTGGACACAAGTTCTCCTCCCCCCAAAGCCTAAGCCATTCCGCAAACAACCACCCACGTCAGCAGAACCAAAAGAAACCGACGACAATCACCCTATCCTCAGACAAATGACCCTTGACTACGGACGCAGCCAAAACACGGACGTACACAAGCAATCCAGGCAGTTCCCCCCACCAACTAGAGGACGCATAGGTACCAGAGGAGTAGGTGGCACCAGAGGAATAGGCAGCTCCAGAGGCCGATTCTCACCAGCTTCATCATCAAACAGAATCCCCGTAGGCTCACAACGACAGAACATGCAACGCACGATAACATCATTCCTAAATAGCCAACAAACCAATCCCGACCCCACCCCCATCCACTCAGACATCATCAACGACGAAACACGCTCCCTCACAGCATCACCCCCACTAACCCCCTACCCATGAATAGTAGACGCCAAGAAAAAACTACACGCCTGCGAATATGGTGGCAAAATCTGAACGCATTGAAAGATGCTCAGATACCGTTCCTCAATGACCTAAATGCTGACGACTGGGACATCATAGCGTTACAGGAACCGTATATCAACCCCGTTGACAACACCATGTCCACACGGAGATACCACGCCGTATACCCCATGCTACACTACCTAGACCAGAACAAAAAATCAAGAGCGGTAACACTCATATCCACATCCATAGACTGTAACACATGGACTCAACTTCCTTTCCCCTCCCGTGACGTCATCGTAACCCAGCTGACAGGTTCCTACGGCAGGTGTACAATCATCAACATATACAACACCGGCATCTCATCCAAAACACTAGAAGCCCTTGCCAAGTACCTAGAAGCTAACATCCTACAGATATGAGCAGCGGAGAACGACCACATGCTCTGGATAGGTGACTTCAACAGACACCACCCATTATGGGAGGAGGAAAGGAATACGCATCTTCTCACTAACTGTTACCTTACAGAAGCCCAGCCGCTAATCGAGCTACTAGCGGAGCACGGCATGGTCATGACGCTCCCAAAGAACATGCCCACGCTAGAAGCCCTAGCAACCAAGAACTGGACGAGGCCAGATAACGTATTCTGCTCGGACAACACCAAGGAGAGCATAGTCAGCTGCCACACGGAACCAGCATTAAGAGGCCCATTAACAGATCATGTGCCGATACTCACCACTCTAGATCTACAGATACAACGCACGTCCGTCAATCACACACGAAACTTCAAGGATGTCGATTGGAAAGAATTCAAGAAAACAATAAAGAACAAACTTGTTAAGTATCCACTCACCCAACCAATCGTAACTGAAGCAGAATTCCAGAGGATGGCAGACGGCTTCACAAAAGCGCTAACAGAAACGATAGAAGAAATCGTCCCAATGTCACACCCAAGCCCGCACGCGAAGCGATGGTGGAACAGGGACTTAACCACACTCAGGAAAGAGACTGCCAAAGCGGCAGCACTATCTTACAAGATGCGCACCCTACCTGAACATCCCAGCCATGACGTGCATCGCCTCAAAAGGAACGAGTACTCTGAAGCCATACGGAAAGCCAAGAAAGATCATTGGATGGAGTGGCTAGAAAACATGAATAGCGAGGAAGTATGGATCGCTAACAGATACCTCAACGCTGACCCATCAGATGGAGGACCCTCGAGAATACCGACTCTTCAAGTTAAACAACCAGGACAAGAACCAATCCCGGCAAGAACGAATGAAGAGAAGAGCGAAGCCCTTGCCAAAGTGTTCTTCCCCCCTCAACCAACAATATCCTCAGTCCCAGAAGAGTATGTATACCCAGACGAGATAGCTGACCCAGGTGAAATCACAGAAGAACAGATAGAGCGCTGCATAGCGAAACTGCAGCCCCACAAGGCTCCAGGGCCAGACGGCATCCAGAACATTGTATTCAAGCAATGCGAGGACGTCTTAACCCCTCACCTCCTACGTCTCTTCCATGCAATCTTCCTATTGAAAACTTATTACGCCCCATGGAGGGATTTCACCACAGTTGTACTCAGAAAGCCAGGTAGACCCGACTATACGGTCACCAAAGCATATCGCCCAATTGCCCTCTTAAACACCACCAGGAAGCTTCTCGCGTCCCTGGTAGCAGATCAGCTGACGCACATATTAGAAAAGCATAACCTCCTACCGGATACCCATTTCGGAGGGTGACTCTTTGCACCTTCTAGAAGCCACGGTGAAGAACGCATGGAGAGGGAATAAGGTGGTATCTACCCTATTCTTAGACATTGAAGGGGCCTTCCCGAACGCAGTAACCAACCGACTACTCCACAACATGAAGAGACGCAGAATCCCGTCATCGCTAGTGGACTTCACGGAGAGAGCACTAAGAGGCAGGAGGACTAAGTTATCATTCGACAGCTATCTCTCTGAATGGATACCCATAACTAATGGCATTGGACAGGGCGATCTGCTATCAATGATACTGTACATCATCTACAACTCGGACTTGGTAGAGATCGAGAAAACCAACAAAGGTCGAGAAAGAACTCTGGCCTGGGTCAACGACGCCACCTTCATAGTAGTGGGGGACACGTTCCACAAGACACACCAGATGCTACAAGACATGCTCAACAGAGATGGGGGAGGATTCAAATGGTTGAAGGACCATAACTCTAAATTTGAAACGTCCAAATTCGCACTGATAGACTTCTCCAGGAACAGATCAAAAGAACGACCACCCTTAGCAATACGAGGAGAAGTGATCCAGCCCACCAAGACCCACCGCTTCCTAGGAGTACTAATAGACGAGGAGTTACGTGGAACGCACATGCCACGTACGCCATCAGAAAGGGAACAGCTTACGTGCTTCAACTACGCCACCTATCTCTAGCAGCCAAAGGTGTACCAATGGCACTGATGAAGCAGCTCTACACCGCAGTGGCGGTCCCGAAGATGCTCTACACGGTAGACGTATGGTTCAGACCCATCTACGCAGGAGAATCAGACGAGACACAGAGGGGCTCAATAGGGATAGTCAAGAGAATGGAAAGAGTGCAGAGACTAGCGGTCATCAGCATCACGGGGGCAATGCGAACAGCAGCGACGAATGTGCTGGAGGCACACGCCAAGCTAATCCCCATAGCGCACCGAATCCAAAACCTCTGTCACCAGGCGGTGATCCGTCTGGCTGGACACCCTAGTACCCACCCAGTAACACCACTGCTAAACAAAGCAGCAAAGCACTACGTTCTAAGACATCGCTCCTCCTTACACTTCCTCACTCACACATTCAAAGTAGATCCCACCAAAGCAGAAAAGTTCTACCACTCCCGGAGACCTCCAGGGGAAAAGGTGCCATACAGCACAGAGATAGCGCCCACCAGGGAAGAGGCCATACGACGGCACAGTGAATCACAAGCACCCACCAAAGTGTATTGTGATGGGTCTGGGTTCGAGGGGAACATTGGTGCAGCGGCGGTGATACGTGCTAGAGGCCAATCGGAGCGAATAATGAGGTACCACCTGGGAATGAACAAGGAACATATGGTCTACGAAGCTGAAGCAGTAGGACTCTCACTTGCCACTCAATTGCTGACTATCTCCATGGATCTAGAAACCCCAATAGAGATCTATGTCGACAATCAGGCAGTTATCAGATCGGGTGACAAGTTCGAATCCAAGTCAGGATACTACCTCATGGAACACTTTCGCAAAGCCATAAGGAGACTCCACAGGAAGAAGAAGCTCAAGAAGGGTGACATCTCGGTAAAATGGATATCAGGTCACGAGGGAGTGGAAGGAAACGAAAGAGCAGACAAAGAGGCCAAGACGGCAGCAAAGGGTAGAGCCAACAACAGTCTACGAAAGAGACTCCCCACCTTCCTGAGAGAAGGACCGCTACCAATCAGCATGTCAGCGGCCAAACAAGAGCAGAAAGATATAACAAAGAAACAATGGGGTAGGTTATGGGCTAAGTCTCCACATTATGCCCACACCCTCAAATATGACAAGAAACTGTTAGCAGGATCATTCATCAAGCTCGTCTCTGACCTGCCTCGTCATCACGCCAGCATCCTCATATGGCTCAGAACCAAACATATATCGCTGAACGCACATCTCCACAGAATCACCAAAGCGGAATCACCAGACTGCCCCCACTGTCCAGGAATGAAGGAGGATGTGCCTCATTTCATTCTCAAATGCCCTCAATACACTAGAGAACAACAGATCCTCACTAGACACCTACGAAGACAGGCCCACCAGCTCCCTCACCTGCTATCCCACAGCAAAGCCATCCCGCACCTAATGAACTACATCGATGGCACTGGGCGCCTGAAAGCGACATTTGGTGAAGTCGCAATGACCTAGAGAATTCGTACCTGATGAAAACGGCAGACAAATCAGCACCAACCTCAAGAGTTGGAGAACCCACCTACTCGTCAATGGAAGGACTAGAACTGTGATCAGCGCGCGTTCTCGGTACGAGAGGAAGCAGGGGAAAGAAGGAGGTCAAGGAGAGCCAAGGATGGAATGAATCAGACGAGACGACGAAGCAAACAGCCCAAGGACAATAAGCGGAGAAACGACGACACGCGCAACCATAGCAACCCCTCCCCAGACATCCAACAATCAAACCTTTCTTTCTACTTCTCGCCGATCACTTTCTCCTCCCATACACAGACACTTCAGTGTTCCGAGTACATGCAAATACCAAAGCACACGGCAGCCGTTACAAAAACCCATGTCAGCGTCAACAAAGGTAACCGCCAACTCGAGGGCTTGTGCATCTAAAACTGCCGGCGGGAACGGTGGGATCACTGAGGGGTACTCGTACCTGCTCGGTGAGGCATTTGCGAAGCAAGGGAAGCGGCTGGGGCACAGGGGCCCCTTATACCTAGTTTATGATTGTCCTACATAGGGTAGAGCACCCCACTGGGACATAAATGGAATTAAAAACAAAAACAAAAAAAAACAAAAAAAAACAAAAAAAAAACAAAAAAAAAACAAAAAAAGATCATGTGGCTAGACCCCATGGGAAAGTATGGTAATGCAACCGAGGAAGCATTACAACAATCAATCAATCAATCAATCAATCAACACACCAGTGATCTCAAAGACAATTCTTATATTGGTTTGCTCTCCCCCACTCTGTCGTCATTATCTTTACTCACCAACTGTCATGGCCCCATCTCGCAAGGCCAGAGGTAAACACAACGACTCAGCAGAGACCCTCAACGTCGGACTTCATGCGTGCAAGCATTGCGGCGGGAACTTCAAGGTACAAGGCCTTAAAAAACACGAGGCAAGTTGCAAGAAGCAGCAGGAGGCAGAAGAAGAATGAGACCGACATGGGCGGGAATTTGACCAGGAGAGAAGGCGAGGTGAGTTTTCATGTTTTCCTTCACTAAGCTCAATTTAATGTCAGTAGCGCTCAGGCTTGCTCGCAGCGCCGCAGGCACATTCAACTTGCAGGCTCAGATTCAGACGACCGTGCCAGAAGTAGCCATAGGGCCATCGCATGCAGCCCACGGCGACCCACACCAACCTGATGTGGTTCGAGACCGCTATTCATTGGACAATGATGGTAGGTTTAGCTCTGTTATAAACTTAATTGTTGCATGATCTCGTATTTGAATTATTCTCCCTCTTCGTGTTACTACTCTCGCTGACGAATCCTTTAGTCGACTACAATTTTGATGGGAATGTTATGCAAGATCATTATGGGAGTGATGCTGAGAATCCGCGACGTAATTCACCAATCCCTCATAGGTCGCTGGTGTAGCTAATTTTGAGTCTATCCTTTTTCTAGCATGATTGGACACCTCCATGGCGAGTATCTCCAATGTGGCCACAGAGCGGCCTGCTTCCATACAGCGGCCAACGGAATTCAGAACGGAATACCATCTGCGTAGTCAGCGACCTACTCTCCATCAGACGTTCGAAGAATTTGGCCTCAAGAACAATGACTTGCATGAAAACGCCATTGACCCAACACCATGGAAACCATTCCGAACCCGTGGGGACCACTGTTTCACCAAAATAGCTCTCGACGCTGGGCTTAACAAGGCTCAAGTTGAGGGTCTACTTACGCTGATCTCCCTTGTTTCCCAGGGGAAAGAGAGCATGACGCTCAAGAACGAGGCCGAGCTACGGAGAACATGTGATAATGCTGAGGCTGAATTAACACCAGTATGTAGATTTGTACTTCAACATTAGGCCGTGTCTTTTTATAGCATATTTTGTGTAGTTTTCCAAACACGTTGTTTCTGTACAATACAAGAAGGAGCCGGTTGAATGTGACGTCCACACCCGGCCAATCTGGGAATGGGCACTCGACTTACTGGCCAACCCCAAACTTGGCCCTCACTTTGTATGGGACGCAGAGCGCGTCTACAAACACAATGGGACTGAATACGAATAATTTTACAATGAGCCCTGGACAGGTGATCACTGGTGGGATATACAAGTAAGTTATCAATGTCCTATCACAATTGTACACACTACTAACACTGTCAATGATAAACATTGCAAATCTATCAGTCTCAACTTCCCGCCGATGTCGAGAACACCGTCCCCTTCGTGTTTATCTTATATGTGGACAAGACCAAATTGTCGTCGCATGGCACTGTCAAAGGGTATCCCGTTGTTGTTCAATGTGCAAACCTTCCTGTAGATATTCGGAACAGTCAGTCGATTGGAGGTGGTTGCGTTGTTGGTTGGCTACCTATCATGAGTTACCTAGTTAATAACAGAGCCAATTCAGACACTTCAGTCATGTATTTCTAGGTTCCAGAAGATGTAGCTGAAGAGGGTAAACTTGGTTACACGACACTCAAACGTGTTGTCTGGCACGAAGCGTTTGTCAAGTTGCTCGAGGCTGTCATACAGTACTCGAAATCCGGATATTCGCACAAGTGTTGGGATGAAATCACACGCTGGTTATTCCCACTCATATTGATACTATCTGCAGACTACGAGGAACAGTAAGTCCATTGATTATATTCATTGATGATCGACTTCGTTCATGAATAGATGTATGATGTCGTTGATCCGTGGGCGGAATGGAAAATGCCCTTGTACTGTCTGCCTCGTCCCTTTGGAAGAGCTTCACGATCTGGCGAAGACGTTCCCGCTCCGGAACTCACAGCAAGGAGAGGACGCGTTGAAGACATACCGGGTTAAAAAATCCATTGGGGAAGAACTCCTCAAAAAGCTTGGTTTGCGCCCAGTCGATGTAAGTTCTCATATTTTGAATGCATTCAGGCTAAAATGTTGTACTACAGAACATATTCTGGCTTATCATGTACTCCGACCCTCACAAAGCTCTCAGTTTCAATTGCCTCCATTTCCTCCACCTCGGGATATGGGGGAAACATCTCTATGGTGAACTGAAGATCATCCTGGGCTGCCTTGGGCGGAATGCGGAGGCGACCGTTGAGGGCTAGTACATATATATTCCTTGGGCATAACATTACATATCTGAATCATAATTCAGCGCCAAGGACTTCCTGCATTGGCGCAAGTTCGCTCATTTCAAGACAATACTCCAAGTGACGTACAGTGACGGAAACAAGCTCGCTGACTTGTCAATTGTAAGTGTTCTATTGCGGGCCTACTACATAACCTTGTTGTACTTAAAATGGTTCTATGTAACAGCAACTTTTCTATTCTACATTGAATGTGCTAACGCCTGCTGCAAGCCCCGAGGGTTACCTCCTCCTCGAGCTTATCAGCAGCTACTTACAACTTGACAGTTTGATTGGACTCGATGTCCATATGGAGAGCACACTTACCAACATTGAGGTTGAGCTCCTCATTTTCAATAGAAGGCTGAAGGTGAGCCCATAGCCTGGTCAAACTAAGCTCAGCTTCGTTTGGAGGTTAAATACTGTAATGAAAACAGGCGTATCTTGACGCGGCGGAGAAATCTGCCATCCCCAACCTCAAAGTCAACTGGGACTTTCCAAAGACACACCTCTGGAAGCATGTCGCCTCTGATATATGAAACAAGGGCGCAGCACGGAATTACAGCACATGACCGAATGAGAAAATGCACAGTCCACTCAAGGAAGCTTACCAAGATCGTTCCAACGGAAGGGACGTCGCAGGCCAGGTAAGTCAATTATAATCATAATAACTTGGAACATCAGAAATCCTTAACGACTTTCACACAGATTCTTCAGGTGGACCAGCACGTCCTCGCATGCAAGCTCTTGCGGTCCCGAATAGATCTCTTCGACAAATGGACCCAGTCAAGAAATGGTGAAGACTCCGATGACTCCGACAGCGATCAAGAACCTACCCTACACCAACTCAGTGGTCACTTCAGGCTTGGTTCACCACGCAAGCCCGAGACTATCCTAGAGCTTGAAACCAATCACAGCATGAAAGATCGTGCATTTGTAGGATTCCGGAAGAAGTTTACCGACTTCATCAACGAGTTCCTACCATCTTGTGGACATGAACTCACAAGATGGCTCTTCATCCTGACTCATTTCAAGGTAAGCATCCAGTAGCTCTGCAAACCACTGACAACACTAACTCTCAAGTAGATGTGCGAATATTGTTACCTTAAAGTCCATTATGAGTCGCTTGTTGACTGGAGGAAAGCCACCGACTACATACGCTGCAACCCTCTATTCCACAGACATCCGTGTTATGATTGTGCACTCATACAACTTACACCAACTCAGACCGCCTTCATTCGCCTCATACTGATGTTTACATGCGAGATCACAGGTTTTGGAGTTCTTCAGCTCGCTCTGGTTCAGCCATACACTGCAGGCATTGGCGCTCAACGTCAACTAGACCGCCAACTGAAGCTGACACGTGTGAGAGCGGTCCCTAGAGGATCGTCCATCTTTATACCAGTGGATTCAATTATTCGCGGCGCCCTCTTATATCCTGACCCCGCCCACAAGGACGACTTCTTAGTCATTGATCACGTTGATGGCAACATGTTCCTTCGCATGAAAACATGGGAACGATGACCAGGTGGCCAGTGATTCAGTGTTGCACGGTGAGCTCTTGCTGCATCACGACACTCTGTTATTTATGTTCATTGCCATGTCTGTCTCTGCCGTGTCCACTGCCACCTGCCTCCCCTGTGCCTCCTGTCTCGCCACTATTATTCTTTTGGTCGGATTCAGACCCTGTTGACTGCTTGCCATCGACACTAACACATTCTAGTATACTGTAACTGTAACGTGCTTTTATCTCCCCACTTGCCCGTTCCTCTGGTGTACAATATTACTTAGACTATATTAATAATACTACTTTCAAGTTGGCAGATTCAGAATATATGAAGTACAATGAGGCAAATGACATCGTCCCGAGTACCTAAGCTGCACGTTGTTTACGCCTTGTACCTCGGTTGGCTGAGAGTAATTTAAATTTTGCTCGGTAAGTTCACTACTACTGACACATTATGGCCTGACCTTGTACTTGCAGACTGTCATTTTACCTTTCGCGTATCATTCAGTGAACTCCTAAAGGTAAGTAAATGATTTAACTTGATTCCATTTCAATGCAACAACATAACAAATCTAACGATGCTTGGTGTGTTACAGTCCAAGCAATACAAATTGGAGAAATCCGGGCCATTTAAATTCACCATCGATGTTGCAGTGAGTTCCCTGCCGCGCTTTGCTCGGCCTCACCAGCAGTCTTTCTCAGTCCCATTTGGAATTATTTCTCTCTCAAACATTGATGTCTCACTCGGACTCTGAACTTGAATATGAAGACTTCGGCGCTCGTCTTACTGCTGTCAGTGACAGTGACAAGGAAGACCACAATGAGGAAGGGGAACGTGAACATGATTCAGCATCAGATACCGGTGGTAGTGACATCGAGGAGGTATGAAGGGCCCTCTATGTTCCAGGACCTTCTGCAGACATTCAAGAATTAAGGAAGGTACGGTAAACTTCATATCTCTTTTCCGTTTCATAGCTAGTACTGTGACTATTGCCGCATGCAACTGATGTCTAACTTATATTCCTTAGTCGCTTGCATATGTGCAAAAAGCCTACTACGAGACCTGTAATGAACTCCGCAGTGTTCGCAAAGACTATCTTGCCTTATCGGCCACCATCCCAGCTCGAAGCCGCACTCGCGTGCTGAAGAAGTCAAGTGATCTCGACCTCAAGATCATCAAAGCGGCAAAGAAGTACACAATGTTCTATCATTTTTGGATCAACAACAATCTCTTTCCAACAACTCCAAAGCCCGACGTCGACCCTCACAGCCCTGCACGTTGGTCCTCCCCTGAATCAATGGCGGATGGTACAATCGCGGAATTATATGAGGCCGTCCCACAAGAGTTGCATGAAAAGATGGAAATATATAAGGGTTTTGGATCGCTGGTAGGTTCCGCGTTACAATAATAGGATCCTATGCATACTGACAATAAGTTACCGGTTTTCAGTTCCAAACCACCATTGGCGCAGAACGCTCAAATTTGCTGAGATCCATCAAGGACAGCGTGGGCCTCCTTTTTGCCCCCTTGAATCTTTCTCCCAAACTGTATTCCAGCCAGTCTCACGACAAAGCAAGTAATGTCGACCTTCTCCACCTCCTGAAGAAGCCAGAAAGTGTTGGGGTTGAGGGTAAATATGAACGCGTTGCCCCAGTTCTCTTCACAGATCCCCAAGTCATGTCATCAAACACCTTCCTCACGAGTGAGATTCTTCTCAATGTAAGTCTCAATATATCCTTACTATGGGCATAGTCTAAGCCTAGATCCTTTGTTGTAGATGGTCCGTCTTCTGTTATTTGGAAAGAGTTCACTTTCAGAGAAGAAAAAAGGCTGGCCGAAAGCAAGGGGGGAACGTATGGGAGCACAGTGCGTCACTGAAGGTCTAGTTGCTGGTGTCGCTATCATTGTGAGTCCTATGACTTGGTGATTCGTTCACACCATGACTGACAACTTTTCCTGCAGGCACGTTATCCATTGACCCACAATGTAGAACTTAGCCATGAGGGAACCCAGACCAAGATCCCATACCGCGAAGACTATGATTTCTATCTCAAGCACCTCTTCAAGCGCACTGCGTGGTCGCAAGAGGTGATGGAGTACTACAACAACGGGGCATTCGGAAATTGTGCAGTGTCAAACACATCCAAGGCTCTGACCTCCACTACAGTTCCTGCTCAGCGGCCACGCTCTTGGGAAGACGACTTCCTTGATGAGATGGACCAAGATCCCGATGTTTTTGACGAGCTTCCTGTCCCCTCTGCAGTCTCAGCTCCTTCCCAAACTGCGGCTCCACAATTGTGGGGTAATTCCTCCTCTTCCACCCCTGCAGTTACCATTCGTCCTCTCCAAGCCGCTGGCCAGACGGCAGGCAACCCAGGCGGCACTCTCGTGAACCATCATACGTCAACATCCACTGACTCCAGAATGTCAGCTAACATCAATGTATCTGCGACTACTCAAGTTCACCTCGGCATCGGCCAAATTTCCCTCAACGATACAACACCAGGGTCCTCTGCTTCAGCGGGTCGCTGCCCCTCTGCTTCAAAGCGGAAGGTTACACCAACACCAGCAATACTCCCTCAACCCGAGCGCCTTACCCGTGCCCGTGCAAATGGTACCAAGGGTGGCACAAAGAAGTGATGCTGCATGGTCTGGCCATTGTATAAGTCCTTTGTTCTGTCCCTCTCGTTTTTCTTCCCCCTTTCTGAATCTCCAATGAGTCGTTCATATACACCACCATGTTCCTGTAGTTCTATTATACCATCAATGCTGGTTATATATGGTAGACTACTAGCTGCTGTCAACAATTCAGACTGATTTGGAGGGTATTACTATTAATGCACCGACGTCTGAATCATTGCACTCGACACCAACATCATTTTGTCTTTGCTATAACTCATCTGATCATTCAGATGATCATTGACATGACTCAGATGACCTACAACTACCTCAACTAGACTCAGCTCCACCCAAACACAACCTCCGGTGCGGCACTTCAACATCTCACGAATCTTTCGACTTTGCAGTAGAGCCGACTCGAGTCGCTTTCTTGATGCTTTTGTTTATTCTTCACAATCCGACACACAAGGCCTCGCCTTTCACAGGGTTGACTGCAACACTCAATCCCCATCCTCCTGTTTCCCTGACCTTCTGCGTCAGTGTAAGCAAGATGCGCAGCACAAGCTCTCAGACTTTGTGCAAAGAGCTATATTAATACTCAGCAAATCAGAGCAATTTTATTGCTGTAGGTTGTTCATGAGGTGATGTTGCAGGACACTGAAAGCTTGTATTAGGTCAAGGACGCCCTCAAAGTGATAGGGTCTCTCATCGACACCATCGTTGACGAGGGTGAGTCTGGTGTTTGTCAAAGCAGAGGGAGAATTCACTCTCCAAGCCAAAGCCCGAGCCGATGAGATGTCACGAGCCGAAATCACCCACCTTCAGGCCCAAAATGCCCTCCTCACACATACACTTGAATTGGAAAAGATCAGATCCGAAGGTGCTAAAGATGAGCTGGTGCAACGCGTATCCGGCCTCCTGGGTGAATTTGTAGCTGCACAGGATCAGGAGTTAAGGGAAGTATTCAGCGGCGTTATGAAAGGGAACACAAAGGCAGAAGAGGAGGTTGTCAATGGTAAGTTTGGGCAGCGGCACATGCAACTAACTATGCTTTGTTTTCACATGTATTCACTACGCGTCACCTTCCATCATGTCCTCGACAAAACACAAGGTCGAGACCACATCCACTCCCAAGAATGACCTCTTAAACCCACGCACGACAACATATGAATTCATGGGACCCATCGGTGCCCTCCTCATCACCGTTGGCATCCCCATCATGACCTACCTCCTCTACTTTGGTTGCTCCAAGTCCGCAGGTGCCTGCCCCCCTTCATACGTTCTCTCCCCTTCTCTCCTCACCAAGCGCTTGCAACAGGCTGTTCCTCTGTTTCATTATGTTGACAGATGCTACCACGTATCAGCCTGCAATATTCACAACCATGGACATCACCACTGATGGGTTCGGATTCATGCTCTCAGTTGGGGACCTTACCTGGGTACCCTTTGTGTACTCCCTCCAGGCCCGGTACCTCATCTTCAAACCTGTCGAGCTTGGCGTGCCAAGTACGGTTGGGAGTGAGTGCGAGTTTTTTGAGGGTTTGACTATTGTGGTGAGCTAATCATTGGTGGTGAAGATCTGAAGTATTTCACGACGGATTACTTCGGGATGGTGGGGACGGTCGTGTTGTCCAAACTACTTGTGCGTCTTTTCATTTCCCTTGGCCCAACACGGTGCTCATTCCGACTTTTATCCATGTCTTGCGTTTGTACAGCAGCGACCTCATCACTTGCATGGTCCCTCCCAACCGGGTTTGAGACCCCCATTACCTACTTCTACGTCATTTATTTCGCGGTACTACTTATTCATAGGCAGATGATGATAATTGTGAGTCGCTGCTTGCCGCCTTCATTTCATGTTTTGTTATATCATATTAATATGTCAATGGTATTGTCACATGCCAAATCAATTACCATATCGAGACGAGTCTTATAGGTGAATGACTGCTCGTTCTTTCGTTCAACCACCATGTCCACCACATGTACAATCCCTTTCTTTCTACCAATTGAACCTTCATTTGTTATAACTGACTCAGACCCCTTCCAACCATCACTGACATCAGCAGTTACAGCTCAGCACTCAGCTATGACCCCGGCGATGCTCCAAAACCTCGGTGCTACCTAACAATGAACTGCGGCAGCCACAGTCGAAAGTTCGTCTTTTTTATTTATTTACAAGTCGAAAGTTGAACTCATGTCACACCTTGTCAGTGGATGGTCAGCACCATTAGCATATACGCAGCTTTGTAGCACAGCGCCCTCGCCCCAAGATCATACATGCCCTTCATGGCAAAGGCCGAACCTCGCTAGCAGATGGTCAGCATCATCAGCAAAAACACTGTCAACTCCGCACCCTCGCCCCAAGACCATGCGTGCTAATCATGGCGAAAGTTGACCTCGCCAGTGGACGGTCGCCATCATTGGCATATACATGTTGACTCAGCTCTATAGCACAGCACCCTCGCCCCAAGATCATGCGTGCCAATCATGGCGAAGGCCGAACCTCGCTAGTAGATGGTCGGCATCATCAGCAAAAACGCTGTCAACTCTGTGCCCTCACCCCAAGACCATGCGTGCCAATCATGGCAAAAGTCAAACTCATGCCTGACCTTGTCGGTGTCCTCGCCATATACGCAGCTTCGCCATAGCACAGCCCGCCTCCCCTGCCCCAAGATCATGTCTGCTAATCATGGCAAAGGCCAACCCCGCCAGCAGACCGTCGCCATCATTGGCATATATATGTCGACTCAGCTCTAGCACAGCGCCCTCGCCCCAAGAACGAGTGTGCCAATCATGGTGAAGGCTGCACTCCGAATCACGCTGCACATCATCAGCGGACGGCCGTCATCGCCGGTATGTTATCAACTTCTCTGTCATGCGGCTTGCTCCATCACTGACATGAGATCGGCATGCTGCAGCCTGTCAGTAATGGGTAATGCTCTGCAGCAGCTGGAAACCTGTAGTATGATATTCTCAAAAATGTATCTAGCATGGATAAATATATCATATTACCATTTGATGAATTCACATTGTATCGAAAAAAAGTGACACCTCATAAAAACTGGACTATGCCAATAGAACTAGTTGTATTGGAAGTCTCCGTGTGTCATTATAAGTCTCAGTGCGTCATTATAAGTCTCGGTGCTTCATTATAAGTCTTCATGGGTCATTATAATGACCAAAAATTTCATTACAACATCCTCTAATGTACATTCATGATAATGCCATGATAATGATATATCAGGAAATGATAATGGAACCGATCCGGCATTCCAACGACATGTACATACGGGGACTTCCCCGTTGACACACATTATCAGGACCCGAACAAAATTTACCCTTAACATGTATGGTAATGTCTTGTCATGGCACCAATAAATTTGTGACACAAACAACACGTTGCGCACAAGAGATGTGTTTCATTGAGAATAACATGTCCGGTCTCTGGTGTATCCGAGTGGTGACTGCTGCTATACATCTCACGCATCTCACACTGATCTTGCGCTACATTTTTGTTTGATTTGCGCTTCACCAACAGGACACTTTGCGCTACAACACATGGCATCAACGATTTGCGCTCCACTACTATAAGTTTGCACTCCGCTACTCTAAGTTTGCACTACACTCAAATTTTTGTGCAAATGGAACATCATAATAATCAGGGATAATGGTCGAGGCAAATGTGCAACATATGCATTCTCTTGTTGCCATTCGTCCAAGTCGTTCCTGTGACGTCCGCCATTAGGATTACAGACTACTAATCTAATCTACTTTCACTTACCCACATTTCCTTGGTGCATTTCATTGCGCCTAATGTTTTTGGTTGCACTCTTTTCAGGTTTGCACAGCTTTTTCTTTGCGCGTTGTCTTAATGTGTTGCGCATGTGTTAAGTTTTTATATTTGCGCATTTGTTATGTTTTCATTGTGCGGTTCGTTTGTTTGTGCGCGCTTAAATAAATAAAAGTGCATTTGGACACTCATGCATTTGAACACTCATACGACACTCATACAAAGTGGGACAGCCAAAGCTGCCTGAGGCGCGCAGAACGGGACCGGTGGTGGCACAGGAGTATGGAGTAGCAGCTGATTTGTTGGGACCCTTACATAATATGACATTGGCATGACACCGTAGAAGTGACATAATCAGTGTGGCAGAGTGTACACAAGGAATCCAGGACGTTGTAATCAATTAAGCATCAGCATATCCTCCACCCTCACCTAGAGCAGCGCAAGTGTCAATCATGCGAGCATCAGCATAATACATGATCAGAGCCCCTGCATCCTGACACCCCTCCTTGCTCGCGTGCCGCTCATAGGCGTCTTTGCGAACAATCTCCTCTCTGCAGCCCTGGCACTTCCACTTTTCCCCAAGGTGAATAGTCACCACATGCCTTGAAATTGACTCTTTCAACATCTTCTTTTGGCAAGTGGACCACCGACAGTCCACCTCAACCTTATCCCCTCCAGGCTTGCCACCGTGCCACTTCTGGATGTGATCGTTGATCCAGGACTTGTCGCCTTTGATCCATAGGTTACACGGAGAGATATCTTCCTCCTATCGACACTGATGGACGATGATCTTACCATCGGGCGCCATCTGTGCCTCAAGGAGTTCTTCTTCGTCCATCCTCAAACCCTCGTACTCAATAGCACAAGCAGGTCCCTTACGATGACGCGGTGTAGTGGTAGGTTTATTCTGGGGTAGGTACACCCCATAATACTGCTGGCCGGCCGACCCTACCGACGGACTCTGCTGAGGGCCATGATACAGCGAAGGACCGAAGGGATTGTGATGGGGGAAAGACGGTGGGGTAGGAGTGTGAACAGTATTCTGGGCGTCTCCGAGGTTCCAGAGGTGATCTGTGAACTGCCCATAAGAGCTGTGGTCAAAGCATGCGGTTTGTTGCTCGGCAACAGGACCTAGGAAAGGGGAGACGAGCCAAGGCGCCGTGTTCAATGACCCAAAGGCAGCACCGCTGCTGGAGGGAAATACATCCCAATCCTGGTCATAACTCAAGCCACGCGGCCACACCTGGTCAACGTGAGATCTGTCGTACGTCGCAGCAGTCCAAGACGCGAATGATGGATTGCTGGTGGGTGATGTTGAGAAAGCCGTGCTCAGAGGTACTCTTCAATATAACCTATAAGAATAGTCTAGAGCTGCTGGAATTGTTGCCATCGAAGACTCAGTAGCGGTCCCATTGAAAGACGTAGATGTTTCAATGCTAGTTGGGCTTCTTAGGTTGGCAGTGCCTGATCCATCCCTGCAAGGCGTGTCATGGGCAGTAAATCGAATAACATCAACGAGGTACTCACCCAATAGCAGCCCCATGTGGTGGAATGGGAGACCCATCACTGAGAACGATGATCAGAGATGAATGGTACAGTAAGCTCAGATACCTTACTTGTAGTAATGTTGATAATATTCGCTTCCGGGAGGTCCATAGACTTGCTCTTGAATGAGATGGCCTGCTTGGTGTCCTTGGTGGAAATATCTGGTGTCGAAATTATGGCTAGGCACGATATACAACAGCAGCATGCTACTGACCCATCGACTCCGTCCAAGGATAGACATTGGTCATAGACGTATGATTGGGTAACTGCTCCTGGTCATTACTTGCAGCATCAAAGGCCAAGAGGCTCACATCGTTGGTCCACTACATCATATGGATCGACGGCGTGACCCTTTGAGGGTGGCTCTAGGCATCAGCGTAGAGGGTAGGTCGTTGCAACTTGATGGGCAGACATCAGGGGGCAGAGCACTTCAACCATGAGTGAGCATCGAGGAGAGAATGCGTGCTTTTATGCAGTGTAGCAATCCAATAAGCACAGCCAGAATCTGGCTCTGTGTTGGGTCCCAACATTGGTGTTCAACGTCCAATGGTGTTGGTGGTAACCAAGCCAGAAAATCTTTGTGGTGGCGGAGATTCAGAATATTTACTCAGGTATTACAAAAAAACAGTACCAAATAGCCTTCACAGTACTTGGTCCTTTTTACTAGTTCTCGGAATTTCCTTTTTTACCCAGAGTCACTCCTATGTCACACATATTCTCCTCGTTTTGCAGCTGATCTTATGTATGATCAACGGCCGTCAGAGAGATTGTTTTTAGGTTTCTGTCCACATTTTCCTTCTCGATAGACATTCCAGTACTGCACGGTTGTTGTATGATCCAGGTGACAAAGCGCATCTCTATCTTCCCACCCTAACCTCGGGCTAACCTTTCTCAATGTATTTTCACTTGGGAAATCTTCCAGCGCCCGCGGATTTGTGTATGTTGTCCATCAATAGCATGCAACATTGTATGTGTGAGGTCTTGCAATTTTCCCACAACTCACATTTACAATATTATTGAAGCAAGGACGAGGTCACTCAAACCACGTCAGTCTGCGACGTCATCGATTCATCCATGGGTAAGATTGCATAACTGTAGTGACACGGCTGAGAAGACGGAACTGCGGATGCCACAGTCTACCAGAATAGTAAGTCTGTAGGTAGCCATGCCTGGCGTGAATCTCTGGAACTTCAACTGCAGACATGGTGCGTTACCTTTGATACTAGGATGCCTCTGTATGGTGCCTCTAGCCCCAGCGCTCAACGCTTGCGAAACCAGGATTCATCAAAGCACTGCTGCGGAAGGCTGCAGCGTCAGAGAACTACCTCTTTTTACTATACCCACATTTGAAGCCGCCCCCAGCAACGTCGATCCCACTCGTCCCAACACGCTTGATCCATGAAAATCAAAAAGAATATGCACTTTGTACAGCCTCTTCAATGACATGGACAGGCGACGCCCACCCACACCCAAAAGGAGTGGTTCAGCAGTACACTGTGCAGTATGGATCTGTTGCTGGTGGGCCTTTGAGTATACAAGGCGACGGACAGACTTGAAGGAACATGCTTGTGGCAACTTTACAGCTACTCACATACCTGAGACTCCGCTTGCTCTTCGTTCAAGCACCAGGTGTAATGAACTTGACTGTGTAGCGGCGGGTGTAGGGGATCGAGAAAAGCAGGGGGAAACAGGGTTGCCTGACTGGGAGAGAGTCGTAAGTTATATATACTTGGCCATATCAGGATGCAGCGATAGCCTTCCGAGTTCGGCGCCCCATCCTACTCAGTGCTCACCATAATTAGGCAATAGTAACCGCGTCTGTGCAAGCATCTGGAGGTTGATAAAGTGGTGAACGCTCAATTCGTTTTTTATTTTGGTATAGCTCAGGGACCTGCCTCAGTATGTCTACCATCACAATTCTGCATTGCACGGAGAAAGAATCGTAAAGGGATTCAGATGGTGTTGCAGATGCGGCCCAGCCTGGTCTATCATATATCACTCCCCATGAGCCACCCATTTGGCATGCAACATTGAACACCTCGGTTTATTATTATTTCTGGTAACCGATTAATCTGTGTATACATACTATCTACAATCCCAAGTCCAACGCGCTGTGGTTGTGGCGATTTCTCCATGTGAGCTGCTCCCAGACTCAAATGACACAGGTATGCCGTGGCGGAGTTTTGGAAGAATGTGACGATCCACCTGTAAATAAAAATTCTAAGTCCAGTGTGGCGCAATTTCAACGTGGTCTAACTTGAACGTTTCATTTTTACAACCGCAAATATTACCCACCAGGTACGTTCTGCTTGATGCACACATTCTGCAGATGCTTGCTGGCAATTTGCCTACTTGCACGAAAAAAGTTGCATGTGTGACAACTCGTGACAATTCGTGACTTTTACGTGACCCCCAAATGGATGTGGTAATTTGATATGATTGACAACCCATTCCATAATCCTGATAACCCCCGGACCACCCCCCTTGGAAACCAGGTAGACCTCTGATAGTTTTGAGGAAATATTGTCACTCACAGTCAATTCCCCAAGTCGCATGTGGCTGCGCCCGCCACCAACCTGCCACGCCTGACTATTTCAAGGTGCATTTTCCCAAGCTATTAGTCGCAGTTCTTCTCGTGGCAGGCGTTTGGCCGCTGTCTGCCACTTGGGCCGCGAAGTCATCATCCGGCCATTGGTTTTCATTGGTTGATGGCATGGTCATATGACCTCCTACCATGCTGTGGTCTCGTTTCCTAGTATGGGGACTGATAGGAAAGTGCTTATCTCTACAGCAAGAAAGTGGCAGGATCAACAAGGCCAAAGATGCGGCCTCATAGGAGCCACAAAAACTTACTGTTCTCAGACGTCACCATTGTTATCCTAGTACAGGGACTCATAGAAAACTGCTTGATCAGCCTCAGCAAGAAGGTGGCAGGATCGACAAGGCCAGGGATGTATGGTTATCACCTCGTCTCTAAGACGCTACGCCCATCCCATGCAGGGTTAGCCCCACAGCAACGCCCTGAAATCAATTGATACTGGCAGTTTTCAGCTTTCTTTGACATCTCTTTGTTGGCTGGCACATGGTCACTCGCACCTTGATTTCCAGAGACTTAGAAAAGGGGGACCGGTTGAAGGTCACGACACAATACAGGAACCGGACAGCCAGCGATATACTAGTAGTTGGTCTCCCTAGTGAGATACGGTGTAACCGCTACTATTCCAGTAAGCATTTCAATCACTGTTGGGGCATCGTATCGGCTGCCCTTTGCCAAACGTCACTCACCGATGCCCTCAGGTTCCTCTATCTATCCACCAGTGAACCGTGCACTGCCCAGGATGGCTTGCGGACATAGTATAAAGAGCTAATGTCCTGTGCACCGCCACATTGACTGACCAATCTGTCTATCTTGACCTCAGTGTGTCTCAACATCAGCAAAAATGAGGGCTGCTAGGTTGTGCTATGGTGGTGATGTAGTTGTCATTGTCCTGTTGCAGCCCCCCCTACTATGGCATGCAATATAGTTCACCCTTGTGACTTCATAGTACCATGTAGTTCAATATAGCATCATTCAAACTATCGTAGTGAGAGTTTGACATAGCTACATAGCCACGCATTGCTTCCGTGCATGTCCCATTGTCCTATTGTCCGCCTAACAAACTTGCATGCATTGCTCATTCTATGCTTGACATGACTGGTATATTATCCAACATATGTACTACTAGTACATTTGTTCTCTACTCATCCTCGTCACTCAGTTCCCCGTTTCGCATCTCATACTCACGGATCACTGCCGCCATCACATCTTCCTGCAGCACTTGCTTTGCAACGTTGTCCACAGCCACCTCCACTTTAGCATTACGACTATGAAATCGTCATGTCAGACTGGCTCTAATATAAAATGAATGATGTACCGGCCACTGTCATTGAGACGCTTCAGGAGCTTGGGTAAGATGGCGTGGTCCTTCGTGTACTCCCTGAATTTGCGAAGCTGGGAGAGATGGAGCTGGTAGATGGGCTTGTAGATGGGTTCATTGAACAGGATGTCGCATTGCTCGCCCGAGCTCCACTCGTCGATACAGGCTTCTATCTGAGTCCGAACAATTATATGTGTCAGTACACAACATCAGATGGAGAACGAACTTACCACTGTCAATATGAGGGCCATGCCGGCTTCCGGAAACGGCTCGAAGTATTGAGGATACTGTACGCCTTTGTCCCTCTTGTCCTTGTAGAAGGCCATGTTCACAGCCTTTTGAATGATTTTGTGCTCGTACAGGCCTTTGCGTGGAACATCGTTGATGGGATCTCCAGGTATCTGTAGTACAACGGCGTGCATATGATAGTATTAACGATAACTAAAGTAGAGCGTACCTTGTAACAGAACCCAAAGTCTGCAGTGAGCTCCTCCACGAGCTTGCGGTTGCGAGCTTGAACCACGGCTTTCGTGCTACTTTCGAACCCATACATTACTTCAACAAGGGGACAAATTTTGATCTTGAGCTCGCTGGTAAGATGCCATGTGCGGTTTGTAATCTGAATCAAGGTTGTAAGGAAGTGAACGCACACATAAAAAGTACGTACCAATTGGATCACTTCGTTGTTGAAGTTGACCTGGGCCTCGCACTTTTTGCAAGCCTCTGCCCATGCTTCCTTCGCCCATGCAATCTGGGTTATGCAGTCGGGGTAGACATTTTCTGCGGTCAAGCGGGAGTGGAACAAGTGAATTGCAATCTTCAAAATCTCTTGGACGGCAACCTCATAATCTTTCACAGCGACCTGGCCATTTGATTTTTGAATCTTCTTAGGGTTGCGCCAGCCTTGATCGTCACTGTTGGTAGATGTGTGTGCACGCTTTCCATCCTGCACGCTGCCCTCTTGAGACTCGTCATCACATGGGTCTTCAGTGGACTGTCGGGCCCGTTTTCCTGTAGCGAGAGTATTGTATCGCAAACATTACACTTCAGTAGTAAATTATCAATGTACCTATGCCATTGATGTTGACGTCGTCTCCGCTCTCATTGCCGATGTCGTCATACTGGTCATTGTGAGCTTGTTCCGCGTAGGGATTTTCGTCTCCCTCATCGTTGTCACCGCTGAGCTCTTGCTGCCGGTTGTCTGTGATGAATGATGTCAACAGTAAGATCACCACAGTGAACAACAAACTTGATGTACTGACCATTGGGGAATAGGTCCTGGGCTATGGCTGCGTTTCGGCTCTGTATCAGTTCCCTGGCTCGTGCACCTGTCAGCCTCCGTTTAACCATGGCCTTAGGACCAACCAATCAGTAAGTATGCTATCACACCCGCAATAACACGTACCAAAGGGCTGCTAAGGTTGCCGTAGTATCCACAAGGGCCATTGATAAACCCGGAATCCTGCAATGTTTTGTGAGCACATTGTTGTGTAAATACATATGTCGTGAAGCGACCAACTTACCTGTGTCATGACGCTGTCTGAGCTGCTGCGTTGAGTGGAAGGGATGTTGAGTGGTGGCACCCTGCCGATTTGCGGTCTCAGGTCCAATGCAGGTGTTGTTTTCGGAGTACTCAAGTCGATGTGCTGGGTTACAAACTAATGATAATGTTATCAGCTACTAACCAAGGGTGAGTTAATTCCTCACTCACAGGCGTGCGTCCAACATCTCGCGGAGCTGGCACAAACCAGTGTCGATGTCAATATCATCACAACGGAGGGGATCGCGACGAACTGACCTCTGTTCTCCTGGTACTGGTTTGGTCGTGTCTTCGCCTTTGGCTTCTGCCGTTGGAGTTCACGATCATGACACTCATCCGCTAAGTCAGGGTCGACAGTGGCTCAGCGAGGATATGTAGTCTAGATGGGAAGTACGTACAAATGTACTGGGCCCTTTCAGTCGGGCGATGCTCGCGACGCACATGAGCCTGTGTTCCTGTGGTTGCACTAGTTGGGCTGTTGTGGGCGATAGCTCTGTCGAGAGCCACACAAGTTGGGGGTAGGGAAGACATTGATATTGCCACCCGACGATGTGAGGTATAAAGGTGGGAAAGGGAGATGTTGGGAGGGTCACAATCCAAGTGATTAGTTTTAAGTCAGATAAAACAAACAGAGAGACAGAAAAAATTCAACATATGTTGACACGTACACAACGCGGTCATGCCGAGTCACGCCATCCATGCACAGACCATAATAACAAATCAGCCTGACAGGCGGAAGCAAAATTCAGCTATCGAATAGCATACTCTGATACTGATCAGTGCACTTACATTCGATATTGCCATGCATCACTGCAACTTCTGTCTGCACACCTTTCCTACATCCAAAGCGGTCAGTCTACACATTTCGGGTAACCCTACCTGCAAACAATGCATGCAAAGTGCTTGGGAGGAGCCTATGCAAATTCCTGCACAGGAGGATCCTCAGCAGCCAGACATGCCCGGGCCAGCATTCCTTGAAAGAGAAGATCAGTATGGCAGTGATGACCAAGGAAACAATGCGAACTTCACTTACGGCTTGCCGTTTGATGCGGAGGTAGAGCGGGGTGGTGATGAAATGGGCGGTGCAAACAGGCAACCTCGAGTCGAAGAAGTCGAAGAAGAATACGACATCTGGCAGCGTTTCGTGCATTCCTATCCTGGACAGATCATGTCTACGTTGGGCCAGGCAGAGACATTGTTCGAGACCATTAGGAGGTCACAGGAAGATGAAGGTCTTGATCCATGGGGCCCCTTTGAAGATGGAGAGGAGTGGGAGCTGGTAAAATGGTTGATCAGACATGTCGGGCAATCAGGGATCGAGGAATTTACCAAGCTGCCAACAGTAAGTCACTGCTCATGAACTCGCCATTATATACGAGCATGGACCAATGGACTTACAGACAAGGAAATTACAACCATCATTCACCAGCAATTACACACTGATGAAGGCCGTTGACAAGCTGCCGCAGTCGTCTGAGTGGAAGCTAAAGGGCGTCACTATAGAGGGGGACTTACTTGGGACAGACGGACAGCGCCAGACAGAGGATGTTGAGCTATGGATGCATGACCCGATTGACTGTATCCGCGAGTTGATGGCCAATCCTACCTTTCGGGATGCTGTGTGCTTTGAGCCGCAGCGGGTTTTTGACGATAAGGAGGGTATGATGAGGCGGTACGACGAGATGTGGACCGCAGACTGGTGGTGGGAGATGCAAGTGAGTGCGTGTGTGACTCTGTAAACTTGTGACTCACCACAATGGTGCTTCTCTCTCAGGGACACCTTCCGGCAGGGGCCGCGGTTGCCCCAATTATCCTGGCTTCCAACAAGACCTCCCTGTCCCAATTTCGCAGTGATCAAGAGGTCTGGCCAGTCTATCTCACCGTTGGGAATATCTCGAAGGATGTGCGCCGTCAACCATCAAAGCATGCATGCATCCTACTGGGGTACTTACCTACGACCAAGCTGGAATGCTTCTCCTCCTCCCGTCGCTCCGTTGAGCGCTGTAGTCAGCTAAGCTAGTCTAAGAGGAAGACTAGGCCAGAGAATGAGGGGGTAGGGCGAATGGTTCAACCCTTGAGGGAAGCAGTGAGCACGAAGGCCGGAGGATATGTCTCCCCTTCCTCTCGAGTGAACAATAAGGGTGCTCGATGGTTAATCGGGCGAAAGTGAAGAGCGAAGGGAGGAAATCAAGACTAAGGGAGGAGGAAGGCAGAATGGGAGATCCTAAGGCTGCGAGACGTGTGCGGGTCGAATCCGGGCGGTGAGGTGCTGGACCCGGAGACGAGAGGGTCTGGCCTTAGCTGGGCGGTGTCCAGGCGAGTGTGGGTAGACCAGGTGTACTCAGAAACTGATGTCTGAGGGGGAGTCTCGCGCGATGGGAATTGGGGGATCGTTGATAACAATAAATTGGGAGTCTAAAATGCAAGATGATGCACCATGGTGCCTACGTACAGGACTTTATAGTCTGGGTATGCCCAAGACTGTCTGACAGGTGGGCGGCTTATGTAATTGTAACTACGCCCGTTGAGGGGCACGTGATCTGATATATATGGGTGATATCGGGCAAAACACTAAGTACGAAGGGAGGAAAGAGAGCGGGAGAGAGAGAGAGAGG
>KN819383.1:121426-139980 GCA_000827475.1 Paxillus involutus ATCC 200175
GAAGGAGGAAGAGAGCGGGAGAGAGAGAGAGAGAGGGAGAGAGAGGGTATACTACTTACCGGCCGGACGAGGGCATGGGCAGAGCGGGCAGTACGAGGACGGACACGAGAATCTGTAAACGAAAGGGAGAGCTCCGGGCAAATGGGGATATGTGCGTGGGCAAATGGAACCCTCATGGGCAGGTCGCTGGGTACATGCGGGCATGATAGGATGGGTCGTCGCGCGGTGCTGCACACGTAGGGAACTCTGGTTCCCTACAGCGCTACCGACTGTTTCACTACTGCATGCGTCAGATTCTTGAACCATTGGTCGAAGCGGGCAACACAGGCATACCAATGACCTGTCCGGATGGCTACGTTCGACAGCTTCACCCAATCCTGGCCGCATATGTCGCGGGTTTTCCAGAGCAGTGCCTCGTGGCCTGTTGCAAGGAGAGCCAGTGCCCCAAGTGTGTTGTCCCTCGCCAGAACCGTGGGGACCTTGTAACATCGCAGCCACAAACACCCAACCATACGCTGGAGAACCTAGGAAAGTATCAAGAAGGGACCATGGAGCAGAAGGAATTCGACGACAAGGGTTTATGTGCCGTATACGAGCCCTTCTGGGCAACCCTGCTGCACTCTGACATCTTCCAGTGTATCACACCCGACATCTTGCATCAATTACACAAGGGCGTCTTCAAAGATCACATCGTAGCGTGGTGTACGGAGATTGTGGGCGAGGAAGAGCTTGATGCACGGTTCAAAGCAATGACATCATATTCCGGACTTCGCCACTTCAAAAAGGGCATCTCCAAACGAAAGCAGTGGACAGGAGGGGACCAGAAAGAGCTGCAACGTGTGTTTCTCGGGGTGATTGCAGGCGCGGTGGATAGCAGAGTCATGTTGGCGGTACGCAGAATCCTTGACTTTGTTTACTATGCTCAATATCAGTCACACACCGAGGACACGCTGCAGAAAATGGACGACACACTGAAGCTTTTCCATCAAAACAAGGCTGTCTTCGTGGACCTCGGCCATCGGACCCATTTCAATATACCGAAGATTCATTCAATGGTCCACTACACGACTTCCATTCAACTCTTTGGCAGTGCTGACGGTTTCAATACGGAACTGCCGGAGCGACTACATATTGACCTGGCAAAACGGGCATACAGAGCAAGCAACAAGAGGGACTACGTTGTCCAGATGACCAAGTGGCTGCGCCGTCAGGAATCCCTTCACCTTCAAGATCTCTTTCTTACATGGCATCAGCACTCGCTTACTCCAGACTCTGACAACGGCGGGGATCCTGACAACACTCCCTCAGAGTCGGACTCTGACAGTGAAAACGAGGCGGCCGTCAACGCACCCATCCCAACGCTGCACACTGACGTCTCCATGCGCCAGCTCAACCGGTTCATCATGATCAACAAAATTTGCGGTTACTATCTACCGTCTTCGTGCCCATTGCCTAACACTCCAGTCTCACAAGTACAAGACGCCATTATTCATTCAGAGCCTTGAAGGCTATTTGCGAAGGACCTTCCCGATGGCATGGCAACCTATACACATCCGGCCGTTCAACCGGATCGACGTCTTCAAGTACATCAGCATACTAGGACCATCACGCCCACACATGAGCGACACTAAATGTCTCTTCAAAGTCCGTGCCTCACCAGAATCCCCGCCACGTGATCCACACAAGAAACCAACACCGGCGATTTTCGATACTGCTCTGGTAGTGGAAGACCCGGAACAGTTCACGGGCGATGGAGTTGCAGGTGAGTCTCGTGCAAGCCGGTACTAATGTTTTACTAACCTTAATGACAAGGCACATGAGTAGGGCAAATCAAGGTTGTATTCAAGCTCCCGCCCTCAGGTCTCCTCGGCAACTTGAAGACGAGGCATGCGCTTGCCTACATCCATTGGTTCTGCCTGCTCCAAAGTTTCGATGACCCCATGAGAATGTTCCGTCTCACTCAATCCTCCCGACAGCATGGTCCCAATGCCGAGGTTGTCCCTGTGGACCGTATCTTACGTCCATGTCATATCGTGCCACAGTGGGGGGGTCAGGTGGCTGGGCGGGATGTGGGCGACGTCAATAAGTTTGTCTTGAATCAATACATAGACTTAGATTTATTTGACAGATTACCTACGATGTGTAGATAATATCATGGTGATTGTAGCCTCCGTAGTTGGGTCTCAACAATAATGAACTACATAATGTTTCCGCTCTGAAGCGTAGCTACAGTATGCTGACCTAATGCGACATTGTACAATGACAACTATGTACACTGACACAATACTACAGCTGACTACACTGTCTACCGTAGACAATGTATTTATGTCAGGTGCTATGGCATCCCGGCATTTTTCCTGATGAAGACGCGTGGTACATCGTCGGGAATATGTGATACCTCAGCAGAGATAGTTACGAATGCTCTGGTGAGCGGTCATGCACAGTCTAAGCGTCCAGAGTCGACGACTGATGAGACATTTCACCTCGACGACATGTAATGCTTGTCCCCTGTCTCAGCAAATGCCCGTAACTGATAGAACTGTGGAGAGCACAGGCTGATAGGACAATGGTGTGTGCTACCATTTTACATGCGTTACCCACTGGTTAACTGCCGCGTCAGAGTGGGGGTTACCGTTCTGTAAGGTCTCCTCGGTGGAGTTGATGTCAGGTTTCATGAGGCCTTCTTACCAGCACAAGGGCATTGGATAACCTTTTTCACTGAGATCGACATTGATCCTTCTCAGGGGAAGGAGACGCGAAGACTAATGTGTGGTGTGTGGTTCAACTTTCATTGCCTTGGCATGAAGCACTGATAATTTCCAAGATCGACCTCAACTGGTAACGTCACTAACCTCAAGTCCTGGCCCAGCAGAAACATTTTAAGTAGCCAAGCGTGAACAAAGTTCATAATGCCACAGCACTGGTAAATGCTCTCATTTCCCAGGCTTGGTTGCATCGTTGGGTCCCGTGACAACCTACTCGTCCCTAAATCAGCTCGGACCCTTCTGCGCCCAGGTGGGGAAGTTGCAAATGTGGCAAGGTTCATCGTTCAATCTCCAATCAATCTATGGCGCCATTGGAAAACTTGGGCTGCGATGATGTGCGCTCCTGTGGTTCGTCAGTGGTGATCACGTCGGTCACGCCACGTGGCGTCCGGACCAACACGAACCCCGAAGCCACGTCTCGGCGATCCCAAAGCTCTAACAAACGATATAGTTCTGCGAACATGTTATATGTGTAAAATTGGAAGTTAATTCAACAATGTGGAATTGATCCAGAAGTAGTTTGACCTCTCGAATGCATCAAGCATTGATTAAGTTTTGTTTTTGCGCACATCTCGCTGCATGTGTTAGGGGAAAACCGTGTATCCATCTATCTGCAACAGCCAAGACATTGTCATTTGATGTCAAATTGCCTAAGGGTTTCAGCGAGTAGAACCAATCCATGCAAATATTTGTCCTGAGACGCCCTTAGTGCACCACCTATGAGCTGGACTAGAGCCCCGCATCGGTTCCTGTTTCTAGACATCAGGTCATCAGATGCAAATACCTGTACATGCGGCAGGGTATTCACAATAGTAGTAACATCTACTCACCACACCAGTCCCGTTCTGCGGCCCTCATCAACTTTTGACTGCAATTTCGTCAAGGACTGGCTGTCATCGCATTCTGGCATACTCCTGACCACAGGAATGTTATGCATGGCACTGAGGGAAGTAAAATCACTTATAAACAATGTCACAGACACTGATTTGGGTAAAATCAGAGTCACCGATCTGTGTGGACACGCGCTTAGTCAGCGCCCCCAGAAAGCTACACCCATGCCGATTTGCTCGTGATCAAGAAACCTGGAAAGCCGGCATAACAGCCCATTAATGCATTGCAGGACTGGTCTGCTAACCTGGTGGCATGTCTGCAATACAACCTTCGAGCATTGGATCAGAGCAAAACTTACTGGAGGTGTAAATCCCGAAATATCAAAATACCAACTTTTCAAAACTTCAATGTTTCACCACCGGTCAACGCGGAATGCCCTCATGTGTGCGTTGTTTTTAGGGAACTTTCTCACGGTGACAACTTGCATAGCACCGCTTTAGGGTTCGTGACGGGCAATGCTGGGACCGTATGGAAAGCCGACCGTAATTAAACGTTTAAACCCCGACACCGCACGAGTCGAGCACAGCTTTCCATATGCCTGACTCCGTAGACACCGAAAGTTTCATTTGAAGTTTCCCGGAGAAGTACGGAGAACTTGTCAGACCTGTGGCCACGCTGTTGGAGCACTGCGGCCACGTGCGTTGGGTCATATCAGTATTCTGGTCACCTCCCTTTTACTTGGACAAATTCGTTAGAATGGTCTTCGCAAGAGCCTTTCGTTTTATGGGGAAAAGCATGGTTACAATCCTTCAAGTGAAAGATGACTGTGACTCAGTTGGTACGGAGTTTTGAAATCGCACCATGATCACGTCCTGTAGCTCTGCAGAAGTTCGCAATCCGAGTTTTGAGGGCCGACGGGTGACTGTTCTATCCCACTGCGTGTATGGAAAATACCGGGGTCACCGACTCGTACTAGCTGGGACGCTCTGAATCGCTGGCTTCTTGGTAACGGTCCATCGACGATTTGAGTAAGTGCCTGCATTGCACTGTCCTGTTCAAGGCGATTCGAACCATACGTTGCCAGTACCGGACACCGACGACTCAGTGCCGCTGCGAATCCAGTTCCAATCGTAAGTTCCACGTTGTCCAGATTATTCTTTGGCAGGTGAAGTTCGATGCCGTATGGCACCTTTCAGCTCAGATGGAGATGTGTCATATACCCAGAGATGTTCGTAACAGGGAAACAGGTGGGTTGTACTTCTCTCATTACACACATCTTCCTTCCCAAACAACGCTCCCTGATCTCATTTATGAGTGGCACCTACATCAGGGCCACTGAACCATCCGGCTCGAGATTATCCTTTGCACTGACGTTGGCGATCAACTAGGTAGCCGTGATCAATCAAGCGGGATCATCGCATTGGATGATCAGCTTGATGTCAATCTTTGAGATCCATGAACACTCACGTGAAAACAAGTATAGAGCGGCCAATGTCATTATAACTGATTCATAAGACTCGGACGAGTGAATTCACGATGTGCCGTTTCGCAGCGTTTCTCGTGGGGTACAAGTCAAGGGAATTAACCATTGACAGTCTCGCCTTCATGAAGGGAACTTCTAAAAAGAATCTGTCCCTTGGCAGATCAACGACGCAGAACAATGTCGAACACCTTCCAGAGTGATAGGCTGCATGAGCAGTTCGCAGGCTGTCTTTGATTGAGGCGAGTGAGAAGGAGACGCTGTACGTGATACCCAAGTACATGAGAAGGCGCTTGAGGACTGGATAACGTGAGCATTCTTTTCCATCAAGATCATTTCTTAGCTGAACCGAAATGGAGCAAGCACCCTGTGGACTATAAGAAGGCTACGCATGCAATGGTACGCGATCGATTGCGCGTCTGTCGTTCCTCGTCTCATATCTCTTTCCCGACAAATGCTTTTATACATATCTTGCGATGGACGATTGGTTTCGTTCCGCAAGTTCCCGCAAAGACACAGCATACAGTCTACATTGCGCCCTTGAACCCGCCATTTCCCGTTCTGCGATCGAGATTCTGATGAACAGTAACCCCCCCCCCTCCCCGCTAGTGCATTATGTGCCTTCGCCCGTGACACACCTGGGGTCCCGCCCAAGTCGACCCGAAATGGTCTCTTCGCAGAAATTTTTCCAATTTAGCTTGAGTGTAGCGCAAGCCTAATGACTGCCTGGCGTTCCATGCAATTGTTCCATACTCACGCTCACGAACCCCTATAATTCCCTGACGAGTGCATGGAATAACACATTTTCCGATTTGGGCGTTCCGTGGCGTATCGACCAGCCCATCCCGCAGGGCTCTGTGACTCGATGCGATGACACTAACACCCTGGCTGGCTGGTCGCGCACAGCAGCTCACGATATACCTCGCATTCCTCCTGAGGCAACCCCAAAATGGCAGCAATCATCCAACTGACCTGGGTGACGGCTGGTTGTATGTGGCACGCTTGTTACCCGAACCTACTATAACTGTAGCTCTTATGACTGCGTGGCGTTTCATATGAATTTTCCTTACCCACGTCTACCGAGTCCCCGATGGCTGCAGTGGCGCCGTTCCAACGAATCTTCCAGTTCGTCCGTTCCATGATACAACCACCAGCTATCTGGTTGGCTGGCTCTGGAGGTTCAAATAGAGAGTTTCCGTCCTCCAGAAGAACTCACCATGGATTTCAACAGTAGCCCCTACACTCCTCCACATTACGTCGCTGCCCTTATGCAAACCCAGTTTGGCGGCCCTTGGTGAGATCACTTATAGCGCAGCTTTCCTACTCTGACTCTTTTATCTGTTCAGGGATTATCATCAGATCGCCGCTGCCAGTCAGCGAGGGTTTAACGGCAACTGGGGACCAGAGGTACGCCAGTGATCTTCCTTCTATACTCTATCTCATTAGTTCATAGGACATAATCATGATGGAATCCTTTGCACAACACTCTGTGTACTCCGACATGGACCATCCGGCCTATGCAGCAATAACAACGAGTGGACACGACCCTCACACACAGTATGTACCTGATTTCATACCCTGTTTCGTCGATCCTGACATGTGACCAGGGTTGCCACCGCTTCCACTGGCCACGAATGTGCGTGGCTCGAGAAGCATTCGGGTTGTGGGGAGCGGTTTGATACCGTCCCAGAGCTGGTGACTCACACAGCTGTAGCACACGATGTTCGCGGCACTGCAGGCAGACCGCTGACCTGCCAATGGGACACTGGGCGAGGTCCTTGCCAAATTCCGAAGGGATCACTTCAAACGTCACCTCGAAAGTCACCTTCGCATCACACATCTCTGTGAGCACTGCGGCAACACTTATTCGCGCGCAGATTCCCTGAAGAATCATGTGAATCAGCACCACCCCACGCAGTTGACCGCTCTCTGATTCGGACTCGTTTTATCACATCACTATATTTCGGATTTTTTGAGTTGCTCTAATTTTGTTCCGGCTCCTTCGGTAACGAAGTACTTCTATGAAGGTCCCAGTTTGCTTACTTCGGGACCGTCTTCACGAAATCATTCACCTTATGATCGATCGATCCCAGATATGCTATTATACGTTTCATGCCTAACACTAGAATATGACTATTGCAAACCAAACGTTCCCGTGGTTAGGAACATGCAAGGACAGCCATTCCTTGCACATAAAACGAGTCAGGAAACTTGGGTAACTGGTGTACAACGAGTGCAGATACAACCACTGGGCGTACGGATGGTCGTCGACAGACGTGGCACAGCACAGCCCATGGGCGCCACTGGCGCCAGCGCGTTTCACTTATGGGCTTTGAGGTTGGGTTAGACAGCAAAGCGGGAAAAGGCATGGCAGGGCCAGAACTGGTTTAGGGACTAGTGAATTGTCATGGGACCCGATCAAGCCTGGGTAGTGAAAGTGTTTACCAGTGCCGTATTTTTGCGAACTTGGTTCATAGTTGGCTACTTGACGTGTTCCTGCCGGGCCAGGCCTTGAGGATCGTGCAATTCAGCGGTTCTTCGTGTCAGGGCGATGAAACCTTGGCCGCAGCACAATCTGAGTTTCTCTTTCTTCTAAGAAACTTCAGCGCTCAGCGTCGATCTGAGTGAAAAAGATTGTCCAACGCCCTCGCATCGGTAAGCTCCCCATAAAACCCCCATTACATATACGGGACAGCTTGCAGAACGGTGGACCCCAATCTGAAGCAGAGGTCAATCAGTGGGCCGCACGTATGAAATGGTATCAAGCACCAGTACCCAATCACCCTGTGCTCTTCACAGTCACGGTCGTTTGCTGAATACAACTGAGACCAGCCACAAAGAGGAATAGGAGTGTGCATTACACCTCGTCAACTGAATAATCTCTACCCTAGACACCATCAGTACAGTCTTCGGATGCTCAGAGTGCGCACAACCACTCCAGGCGCAACCAATCATAACAGCCCATATCAGGCTGGCCAAAGCCTCGAAGGTCCCAAGCTTGAGCCGATCGTGACCGAGACAATGTTAACGTGGCGGTGCACAAGACGGATCCTAAAAAATGTTGGCTCTTTATACCACTCAGGTCGGTTCGCTGGCAAATGAATAGACGACCATGAGTGTGAATGGCATCTAGAGAAGGGTCGGTACACTCACAACGGTGATTAAGAGCACGCACTTGGCACGATGATCCGCTCTGGAGATTAACTGCATATGCTGACTGTCAGCCTGTATCGTCCCACGCATTCGTCCTTGCAATTGGGCTCCGTACGAGTGGCCACCTCTAGAGGATACGCCTTCGAACAAGAAATGTTGAAGGGAGTGAGAAGACTCGACCGAAACTTTTGAGACAAGTATCCATTGAATTCAGGAAGCTGCTGTGAGAGGAAGGACTCTTCAAGCACTAGCGCCGCACTGTCAGCCACTTTATGTACATAACCTGTAAATGGGCGTAGCGCCCCAGAAACGAGGCGATAATCTGCTTCGAGAATAAGGTGGGACTGCGGTCAGCGAAACGGGAATCATATACACACCGCGTGGTCAGACCCTATCCTCATGATCCTCATGGCTTGTGAGAACAGAAAGTCCTCACTTGGCCTGCGGCCTAGGATGCTACATCTTTGGTCTTGTTTACCCTGCCACCTTCTTCCTGTAGAGATAGTTTTATATAAGCACCCCGGACTAAGATAACGCCATCATATGACCGTGCTAAGAACAATTCAGCCAATGAGCAGACGCGTGATTACCGTCAGATTAATCTTCTTTGCTGCCCAGTGGCAGATAGTGACCAAATGCCTGTCACGAGAATAACTATAGCCAATGAGCAAACGCACGATGACTGTCAAATTGATCCTTTTTACCGCCCGAGTGGCAGACAGCGGCCAACGCTGTGTTTGATGAACGTTAACAGTGTAACCAAAGTTACAAAACGACCATCACATAAGTTAATTGCCGAGCCTGGTCGTTGGAGCTCGAATCATTACATAATACAAATCACCGCGGATGGTGTATAATCCAGGGTCTGCGCCGTCCCTCCTGTCCATCTCACATGAAAAATCCTCAAGGCAAAGTCGCCTACCCATCACGTACAGGACCAGATTCACCAAGCCATCACTATTACAGAAGTTTCTGGTCACAAAGAAACTACCTATTGTCGCCCCCTTCCATGGAAATCCTACTTGCTCCAACACCTTTGATCGATGAATATGAACATGAATATACAGTTGAATTGCTCATAATGCATACGGTTGGGACCACCAACATCCAACCAAAATCCAATGCATTATGAAAATTATGCACTATCAGTATGCATTTTTGCGGGCAGGGAACCATATTTCATCGGTTTTTCCCTCGAAAAGTTATGCATTATGCGTTATTACCTGATGCATTATGAGCAATTCAACTGTATACCTTTCGTGTACCATCTTCAACCACATACGACGTCTACCCACACCCGAGTCGCTCAACACTGCGTTGCGCGGCATAGGGTCTCTTGCTGGTGGCCTTCAACAAGTTTCAAGTATGGCAGAAGCCGATGAGCAAGGTTGAAGCATCATACCCCTGGCAACTTTGCATTCATTCACGTACCTGACGCCTGAGATCTGAGACCCCGCCCGACTCAAGCAGCTGTAGGAACAACGGACTGGACTGTCTGGATGATTGAGAGAAGTAGGGGGTAACAATATTTGCGGTATTAACTAAGGCTTTGAGTCAAGCATCCATGATGCAAACTTCAGGAAAAACTGTGAGCTGAGGCGGAGGCACCATTCAGAAGCATAAGAGTATCTATATCTCTGCGGTAAGTTTCAAAGATTCACGCCAGGCATGGCTACTCTCGACCTACTATTCTGGCGTCCGCAGTTCCGCCGACATCTCAGCCATGTATATGCGGTTATCTGGTCTCACACGTAGGTAGCATGGCGGACTGACGCAGGAGTTTGAGTGTCATCGTTTTTGTAGATGTGATCGAGGATGCTGGGAAATCCTTCTCGTTAAAAACGCATGAGATGGCCAAGTGGCTCACTAAGGATCTATGATAGATGGGAGGAATGGAAGAATCGAGAGGTCAGGATGATTAATGGTGGAAAAACCTCCCTGCTCAAACACTGCACTCAGCGCTTGGTTCAAGTCATATCATGCGCCTTTCCATAGACATTAAATCCTTTGAAGAACTACGTCAGCTGTGGCAGGTTACTCTGGACGTCAGCAGAGTTGATGTTGTGGTGCCGGCGGGCGTGGGTGGTAACAGTGGTAGTACGTCTCATTCCTGAAAGAGTGACCTGGCCAGAACAAGTTCTGAGCGGGTGCTGAAATGAAATAACTTGATAATGTCGTCCCTGTAACACGACTTAGGGCTTACCCTGCATACCGCGCGGTACGGACGACAAGGAGAGACGCTGGGAAGGCGAGTGGTGGAGGTATGACCTGCTGTACGTATTGATAGAGAGATGCATCAACTCTGAGATAGCTTTCGCGAAGATCGGCTATTACACCCGGTATTAAAATTATACTAGTACCTATTCGTCGAATCGTCTTTCCTCCCATGGGAAGGAAGACCTCCGACGCACACCGGCTCGCAACACAAGAACTGGAATCTGGGCAAGGTAATGCATAAAAGAATGGATCGTCACCAGTGCGTGTCAATGAAAAAATGTTCTGCCCACCATCAATGTCTGCCTTTCAAGGATTTACGACCTACGACCAATGTCGATACTTTGAATCAAACACCTCTTCAAATGATCACTCCATTGCTTCGTGCGATGCAGCACTAGTAGATCACGGAGGTGAGCCTTATGTTGTTGGATTATACGAGTAATGACCATCAGTAAAGTCACCCAAGCAAACGACCACTATGGTCCATATCCATCATTGCACGGAGTCGAAGGGTCGGTATGTCCCTGTCATACGTCGTGCCCAGTCATAACTTCGACGCCAGATATCCAATGCATTCCCATCAAGGATACCAAGAAGGGCATTTCATTCAAGGGCAAGTCTACGGACCTCCCCGAAGTCATTATTATCAACATTGCCAGTCGTAAGATATCTGATCTTACTGTGTCATTCACCTCTCATCGTCGTTTCCAGTGATGGACCCCTCATGCCAGTTCATGGTTATACTATTGGGTGAGTACGTCGTTGATGTACTTGATTTATTGCTAATAATATGTCTTGCAGGCAAGGATCAGGAACTGCCGACCCAACCAGCCCGACCAGCATTGGAACATCAGAATCATTCAACGCAACCTCTGATGTGTCTGGGATACCAGCAGCCCCAGCAGCGCTGGCCAGGGGCGATCCTTATGTGCCACACCAAAGATTGGCTCCGAGCACTTCATCTTCATTCGTGTCGTCGACTGTCGCGACACATGACGAATCTCACGTTGATCAGGTCTGGTTGCCCAGCTTGGGTTACGACCACGGTCGGGATGAATTTTCCTCTGGGGGCGGTGCGACCTTCAGGTCATCGAACGTGGTGCTATGCCCCGCTTCCCCTTTACTAGGTCCCCTTGCCGAGAATCACGCCGCAAGCTTTGGCCACAGGTTTTCCGAGCAGCACACAAGCAATCTTTTCCACCACTGGAACCCCGCAGAGACCCAGAACACTGTTCACGCTGCCGCTTCACCGTCTTTCCCTCGTCTTAATTCCTTCAGTCATCCTTCGCCGTATCATGATCCTCAGCCGAGTCCGTTGGTACACATTGGGTCGGACGGCCGGACGTATTCCGGGGTGTACCACTTACCTCAGAATGACTCTGCCAATCCATCTCGTCGTCGTAACCGACCTGCTCGTGCGATCGAGCACGATGGTTTGTTGGTGGACGAAGAAGAGCTCCTCGAGGGACTGATGGCCCCCGGTGCTAAGATCACCGTCCATGAGTGCCGATGGGAGGAGAATAGCTCCCCGTGTCACCTCTGGATCAAAGGCGACAAGTCCTACATCAACACCCACATTCAAAAGTGGCACGGTGGAGCGCCCGGAGGGGACAAGGTCAAGACTCACTGTCGTTGGTCGACTTGCCGAAAGAAGATGTTGAAAGAGTCGGTCTGTAGGCACGTGGTGAACATTCACCTCGAGGAAAAGTGGGAGTGTCAGGGCTGCGGAGGGGAGATCGCACGCAAGGACGCCTATGGGCGGCACGCTGAGAGAGCGAAAAATGCGGCGTGTCGGAACGCAGGTGCTCTGATCATGTATTGTGCTGGTGCTCGCGTGATTGATGCTCGCGCTGCCCTAGCTAGTAAGTAGGAGTGGAGGACGACACGCTGATGTTTGACTATTACTGCCATGTGCTTGTATATACACCAAGGGTTTCATCCTTTCAGCTAACTGTTGTATATGTACCACTAGCTTCAATTGAAATCACAGAATCGAACGAAAACGATAACTGGGCTCGAGTGCTAAAGGCTCCTTCAGGATTCAGATGTAAGAGCATCTCTGAGTCACTTAAAGCTGTAGCTACAGTAGTGCTTCATGTGATCCCCTTTCCTCCCAGGATGTTGACGAAGAGCGGCAAATGTCGCTGTAGGCAAGCTCGGCAAGATCCGTTCAGTCACATCTGTGTGCATGTGGTAGTTAGCGAACACTGGAAACTCGAAGTAGTGCATAATGTTTTACCTCCTTGTTCAACTTGAAAGGCCTGTCTCCGTCCGTCCCGTCTGAGGGTGATAGGCGGTATTCAAGCGTCAACAGCTGGTTAAAGTGCATGCGTACCAATGGGAATCTAACATGGATTTGGAGTCTTGCTCAGGTCCTCATACAGATGACGTTGTGACGACTCGGGAGCCGGGAGCCGGGAGTCGGGCGTCGGGAGTTGGCGGAGCTCTGAATTGGCCTGCGCCGTCGCGGCGCACATTATACTTCCGCGAATCCACCGTCGATCCGGCGGCGAACGAGCTTGAATCTGCTTTTCAAATGCTTTCTTCGGACGATCCCCTCGATCGATCGTCCACATCGAGCATGAACTAGCAAATCTTCTTCGTTTCGTTGATCATCCACCACGTTCCAGCTGTTTGACGGCTTGCTGTAGGGCGTCCCGAGGTGAAGTCGACGTTCAGGTCCGCGAAAACAAGTAAAATCCATTGCCTAAAGGCTGGAAACCAGACTAACAAGGTCAAGTGCACCCTATGACCTGAGTCGAGTGTACTAACCAAATCCTTAGACTTCGTCGAACTCCAAAACTCGATCCCCGACTCGGAGCCTGGTCATGAAGCTTTGAAGGAGTTGCGCTCCACGAACCGCGGGAGTATTGATGTTGGATACGTTTGGTGGTAGAACTGCGTACACTTCTGGAGGTGATGTCACTTTCCACGGTCTAAGGTCAAGCCAGATTGGAAGGTTCGAACCTGGCTAGTATTTTCGGGCCGTTTGCACGACCAAGTTCCTGTAGTTACAGGATGGACGATAGCTAGGTGGATGCACAGCTACACTGGCTGATCTCCAGTGCTACGTTGTTGTTCTCTGGCGTGGCGCTCGCGGTATCAACGGTGGTGCTGTGCACGTCGGTAAGATATAACCTGTTATCAGTTTGGGTCACTGAAAGCAACTTTCCATGAAGGACAACGAAGGAAAGATGCAAGCGCCTGTAGGTGAGGGTGGGATTTTAATTTGCACTACGGCTAGTTCAGACGAAACTGCGCCGGCAGCAGTGCCATCGTATTTTTCTGTCCACACATTTCCACTTGACACCCCATGGGCATACTTTCTGATGCACAGAGGCAAATAATCAATGGTCAACAACCGATCGACATCGATCATACACTCTGACACCAATCGAGAAAGAGAGCAGGTCAGTAACCCCACTTATCGAACCCCGGGTTCTGAGTCTGGCTGGTTGACATAGATTTGTTGGCAGGCCGCCAACTCCTCCTTTACCACCTCGGTCCATTAGTGGGCTCGGGTCTTAGCTCGGAGATACCGGTTCACACTCGGTGTTGGCTAGCTTCCACTTTGGCAGGCATCCATGACTATGGCAGGCCTCCATTACCATGGCGCGCGACCATGCTGCAGGCTCATCGAAGTGAGGAGATCGGGAAAGTCCCCATTCGTCTTCTCCCATCCATTGTCGTGGATTCAGTTCTTAACTCGGCAATAGCATCAGTTCATATTCGTTGGTAACTGCTTGCCGCTTTGGCAGGCATGGTAGGCCTCCATTGACACGGCGTATCCCTTACGCTTCAAGCCGCTTTAATGATTTAATGCGATCCCGGTTCTATAAATGTGGTGAAGAGCTAAAGGACAATACGAATTGTTTTTACTCCCAACACGACTGTGTCCCCGATCGATATGCACGGAGAGGGTAGCTACAGCACGCGTTACGCTCATCTGAGTATTGAAGTTCATGGACTAAATCGGTAGGTCTCTACAGTTGCCGCCGATTCATCAGGCTGACTCGCCCCAGCAATTTCTCTGCTTCACATCATGCGCCAAGGCAACAAATCACGGTCCCTCCGAACTCTGAACTTGTCAGTGAAGGCGGCATTCGGTCTGGTGCCCATCCATCCTACGGTCTACCGGGCGCGGAAATCAATTCGCCATTTTGGGGAGAAGCCTCACAGGAGGTACCATCTTGGGCAGGCGACGTAATACATTTACTCTGTCTTCGTCCTTTGGTTTGACAACCTTTTTAGCCTGTAGGATTCTCCTTCGACAACGTATCCAGTGTTCACCGCGAAGACACGGTTTTTCCAAGTAATGATTATCCCTCAACCACTTACAGCGGCAGCGGCATCCCCGAAGGCATTACAGCCCATCATCGTGACCGGTCTGACCCTACCCTTCCACTGTCATTTTACTCCGAACTATCAGGGGCCCTTGGCATCAACCCGCCGTCCCGCCCAGGTCCTGTAAGACCCACCTCGATTTTTGTGTACGTCTGTCAAAATCGCTAAACGAACACAATCAATTTCGCAGGTCGCGCATGGTTCACATGGGTGGCAAGTCTCTCAAAGTCAACACGTTGGCGATGTGAGTTTCTCCCTTCGTCTCGTTGACTCGGTCGAAGGTTAAACGAGCAATGCAGACCAATCACAACCCTCCGTTCTCTGCTCCGATAAGTCTTCCCCCTGCAGAGCACTATGGTCGGCGGCAGCCAGTTTTTCGTGCAACCACTTGGGCACCTAGATACCCCCCCGATCTGATTCCATCGGGGCCCAGTCCCCAACTACGGCTCGACCTGACAACCTCGCAAGGTGGTCATGACCTAGGACTGCCGCAACTGGATCCTCTCCGTCCGGGTCATGCTGTACATCAAGGTGTGCACCGAGGAACAGTCAACGTAACCCTCCCTCCAACCCGGTCTATGACTCATCCCCCTCACAACTCATCTCCGTATCCGAACATGCAAGGACCACTGCACAGGAATTCGTCCGAGACAAACCCCCACCAATGCAGGTGGCGCAAAGACGATGAATCCATGTGTGGAGGAGATATCACCAGAGCCACTGTTCCGCAGCATTTCGTTCAGCATGGAATCACAGATCTGAGTTCTGATGTGCCCGTCAAGTGTCGGTGGCGCCCCGACGAAAGAAAACCAATGAACCGGGAAAGCATCGTTCGCCATATGCGAGAGGTGCATTTGCGTATAAAGCGCACGCCCACGTCAAGGGCCAGTGCAAGTGGTCTCGGGGGTTCTCCAGGTTTTTTTCAAGGATAGACTTCATCTACAAACGCTCCTAGTCTCGGCGCGCTGGTCGCGTTTTCGTCTCTTCCCCTTTGTATCCATGTTCTACACTTATACATCCCCTAACTTCACCACTGCCTGGCCAGTGCTACGCTCAGCGCCATGAATATTGCGGTGCATATCCACCCGGTTACCTCACAAACTAGCTCCCATTATTCCTATTTCAATCTAGCTTCAGTGCATGGTAGTCGAAGTGCATGTCAATGACAAACCCACCTGCTATGCGAACAATCTTACTAGGTTATCCACACAATGAAAGGACATAGATTACGGCCATGCTCGCATACGGTATAGCGCGATTCGGAGTACTTACTTCCAAACACGCGGCAGTCCCATTCAACACCGTAACGGGCTGTGCTTTCCACTTGAGTTATTGGTGCGGTCTTGCGAATAGTTCAAGTAAACGGGCCATGAACGGAGTCCTGGGTTCCCAAAGTAAGGCCTCGTGTACTCGTCAGTGTGATTGGTTGATGACATCCTGACGTGTATCAATGACGACTTGATTGAACGAGCCAACAGTCCAGTGGGTTGACAGTCAGAATCCGAGCATTAGGAGCTGATAGTCGTTCTAACACGAAATTTGCCTGACTTGGTAAACACCGAAAGTTCTATTTGAAGTTTTGGAGTGGTAGGCCAGACTCGTGGCACCATGGTCCATGGAGTTGGAGCACGTTGGGTCGTTTGATGGTTTCGGTATCCTGGTCATCTCCCCTCAACTTGACCAAATGTTGGTGGAATAGTCTTCACAAAAGCCTTTCGTTTTATGCGGGAAAAGTGGTTATGAATGCTCCAATATGGAACTCGCTGGTGGCAGTCGAGGGTGTTGACGTGAAGATGACTGTGATTCAGTTCGTGCGGAGTTTTGAAATCCTGGCACCACGATGATCAATCAACAGTCCCTTCTTGTTTGGAAATACTGAGCTCACCAGCTCGTACTAGCTGTGGACGCTCTGAATCGCTGGCTTCTTGGTATTGGTCCATCGACGATTCGAGCAAGTGCCTGCATTGCACTGTCCTGTCGGTGATTCGAACCATATGTTGCCAGTACTGGACACCTGGACCATCGAAAACGTCTTGCCGCTGCGAATCTAGTCCCAATCGTAAGTTCCACGTTAACCAGATTATTCTCTGGCAGGTGAAGTTCGATGCCGCATGGAACCTTTCAGCTCAGATAGAAATGTGTCATGTACCGAGAGATGTTCGTAACAGGGCAACAGGTGGGTTGTACTTCTCTCATTACACACGTCTTCCTTCCCAAATAGCGCTCCTTGATCTCGTTGACGAGTTGCACCTGCATCAGGGCCACTGACCCATCCGGCTCGAGGTATGCTTCTTCTGGGTGATCGTCCTTTGCACTGACGTTGGCGATCGAACAGGTAGCCGTGACTAATGGGACGGGATCATCGCATTGGATGACCAGCTTGATGTCAATATTTGAGTTCCATGAACACTCACGTGAAACAGGTGGAGCGGCCAATGTCATTATAAATGATTCATGCGACTCGGACGAGCGAGTCCACGATGTGGCGTTTCGTAGCGTTTCCCGTGGGGTATAAGTCAAGGGAATTGACTGTTGATAGTCTCACCTTCATGAAGAATCTGTCCCTCGGAAGATCAGCGACGCAGAACAATGTTGAACTCTTTCGAGGGTGATAGGTCGCATGAGCAGTTCGCAGGCTATCTTTGATTGAGGTGAGTGAGAAGGAGACGCTGTACGTGATACCCGAGTACATGAAAGGGCGCCTGGACTGGATAACGTGAGCATTCTTTTCCATCAAGATCATTTCTCAGCTGAACCGAAATGGAGCAAGCGCCCTGTCGACTATAAGAGGGCGACACATGCAATGGTGCGCGATCGATTGCGCGTCTGTCGCTTCTCATCTCATCTCTCTTCCCCCACAAATGCTTTTATACATATCTTGCGATGGACGATTTGTTTTGTTCCGAAGGTTTCCGCAAAGACACAGCATACAGTCTACATTTCGCCCTTGAACCTGCCGTTTCCCGTTCTGCGATCAAGATTCTGTGGCGAACAGTAACCCCCCCCCTCCCCGCTAGTGCATTATGTGTCTTCACCGGTGACAGACCTGGGGTCCCGCCCAAATCGACCCGAAATGGTCTCTTCGCAGAAAATTTTCCAATCAACCCAACTAGTTGCATGTTACCACGCAATTTAGCCTGGGTGTAGCGCAAGCCTAATGACTGCCTGGCGTTCTATCCAACTGTTCCATACTCACGCTCATGAACCCCTATAACCCCCGGACGAGTGCATGGAATGGTGCCAGCAACACATTTTCGGATTTGGACGTTCCATCACCCCATTATGTACCAAATTTGGGAAGGCGACCAGGCGACCAATTTCGATATCATAGGGATGTCGACCGGTCAACCAATGTCGGCCCATATTGATTTTTCGGCAATTGACCCATGGGCCAATATCGGGTAATCGGCATATTACCCATGGGCCCATTTTGCCTTTGGTGATCAACTGATTGGGGCATTGGGTGAAAATTAGGTAAATTGGTGGATCTGGGAGGGCTTTCTGGCCAATGGGCCCATCGGAGAAGCACCATAGGTACTTTCGGCATTTTGCCCATTGGCCCATGGGCTTGTTGGTTGTCTTGGCATTCCACCCATGGGCCTATGGGTCATTTCTAATCACTGTAGCTATGTATATAGTTCATTCGCAGCTTCGGCATTCACAATTATAGGCGAAATAGGACTTGGTAGATATTTATTTTGAGCCATGGCGTTCAGGAAGCCGCCCATAGGCCATTTGGCATTTTGCTATCGGTGGTGGAGCCT
>KN819384.1:9489-22400 GCA_000827475.1 Paxillus involutus ATCC 200175
CCACTGTATAAAGCCCTGTACGTAGGCGCCACGGTAGATCATCTTGCGTTTTAGACCCTCAATTTATTGTTATCCACGATCCCTCGCTTCCCATCGCGCGAGACTCCACTTCAGACTCCCGCTTCTAAGTTTACTTGGTCTACCTATGCTCGCTTGGACTCCGCCCAGCTGAGGTTAGATCCCCTCGTCTTCGGGTTCAGCACCTCACCGCCCAGATTCGACCCACGCGCGTCTCGTGAACTTAGGACCTCTCGCCCTACCTCTCTCCTCCTTTTGTCTTGATTTCCTCCCTTCGTTCTTCACTTTCGCCCGATTAACCATTGAGCCCCCCTTATTGTTCACTCGAGAGGAAGAGGAGACATATCCTCCGACCTTTGTGCTCACTGCTTCCCTCAAGGGTCGAACCATTCGCCCTACCCCCTCATTCTCTGACTTAGTCTTCCTCTTAGACTAGCTTAGCTGACTACATCCCTGGAGCCCACCGTGAGGGGTTCAGCTGAGCACTCTAGGAGGAACCTTCGCCCAACTCTCGAGCCCCTCGACATCGAGCTTCTTACCGCGTCTTTTTGCGACCTTCAGGTCTCGTTAGACCTTTCGCCCTATCATCCGACTTCGCCCACGTCCCGACTCTCACCGGACAGCTGCCTCCCCCTTGACAGCCACGTCTCACCTAACTCCCGTATTTCGCCTACACGTACTCGCTTAAGCCACCTCTCGCCTGAACGAGACAGCCACGTCACACCTGCCCCCTGACTCTCGCCTGTGCCTGCCCGCTTAGGTCTAACTTCGGCCGACGGCAACATTAGTGACTCACCAGGGACGCCCCAGCGGACCGCCCCTGACCCTCTGGACCTCTCGCCCTTCATTCCAGGAGCATTCCATCATTCGACTCCCCTTCGCAACCCTTTGAACACCCCGTTACTGTCGCCCAGGTCTCCGCTTTCGCCCCTGACCCCTTCTTCGTCCGGTGCGTTGTCACCAGACCTTGTCATCCAGTTCAACCCGCTCCCGGCCCTCGACCTGAACCACGCTAGCGTCAACTCACCAGCTCCTCCCCATCTGGCCACTAATAGTGACAGACCTTGCCCATCTCAAACGACGGAGAACATTCTTCGTGTGCCCAACACACCAGTCCCTGCCGCCCATCCTCCACTGCAGCCCCCTATGGCAGCCCCTTTTACCATGCCCTTGCGAGGCACCAAAGATGCCCCCAAGTTTCAGGGGAAGATTATAGCCGAACTCCCGCGCTTTCTTGAAGATGTCGGAATCCTCGCAGACCAAGCACAGCTGGATCACGCGGCCAAGATTCGCACGGCCATTTGTTATGCCGCCCTCGACGAGGCCGAATTATGGGAGACCCTAGAGTCGGCCACCACGGCCCCGGCTGACTGGGCGAATTTCGTGACAGCCATCAAGCAGCTGTATCCTGGCTGCAAGGGTGCAGACAGATATTATCGTTCGGATCTGCACAACCTCGTGCAGGAGTACCGCGTCAAGCCCATGAAGAACAGAGAAGAACTGGGCAAGTACCACAGGAAGTTCCAGAAGGTAGCGGCCCACCTCATAAGCATGGATAAGCTCTCAGTGAACGAGCGGGACCTGCTCTTCCTGGACGGGCTACCCCATGCACTCGCAGTGCCAGTGCGAGCTCGCTTACAGTACAAAGTGCCGGACGTGCACCCCAGTGACCCTTACTCAATGGCCAGCACCTTAGAGGCCGTGAACTTCTGTCTCACGGGCGCCTCTCTTCGCCCAGCATACTCCCCCTATACGTACAATCAGCCTCCCCAGATGTTCCAGCAACAACCAGCATCGACGCAACCAAGGAACCCAGCCCCTCGCCAGCAGCCCCCTGCCCAGACCACAACACCACCCGCCACGAATCCAGCCCTCGGGACGGTGATGAAACAAGAGTACCTGGCCCCTGGCTCACAGGTGGCCAGAATCGCTACGTGCGCGTTCTGTCAGGACCCCTCTCACTTCGACCCCTCCTGTCAATTGGCCTTAGCATACATCAATGAAGGGAAGCTCTCGCGTAGGAATGGCCGACTGTGCATGCCCGATGGGAGTCCCATCCCGCGTATCCAGGGTATATATGGAATGTGAAATGTAGTCGATCATCTCCTCACCCAGCCAGCGGCCTCCACTGAGTCCGCCTCTTCATCCGGTTTCGTGCGCGACCCCCCTCCCCATATTACAGCTGCACTGTACACTACGGCTTACGGTGACGACAATAGCCTGGAAATGGAACTAGAAGTCGAACCCTTGGCCTTTTTACACACCTCGTCCAGGGATCTCGCCATCCCCGACTCGAGCGAAGTGACTGACCCAGAGTTCCAAGCGTTCCTGGCTAATGCATGGGCAAACTTCCAAGCCAGGAAAGGCAAGGGAGATCAGTCCAGGGGGAAGAAGATGCACTTCGATGGAGTGGAGATCCCACGCCGCAAAGCTCCCAGAGTGACAGTCGAAGAAGAGATCGAATCCCTAGCTGTACGAGAAGCTCGCGCGCCCGGCACGAGGAAGTCATCACCCCTCTCGCAGAGTACTACCCCCGAATCCCTTCCCAGCCAGGATTCGCCCAGCGCTTCCTCCAGTGCGGTTATCATTGCCCCTCCCACACTGCGAGCACCGGGCAAAGGCCAACCGATAGCCAAACCCATCCCCACGACCTCCTTGCCAACGACTGCCCGAGCATCGTCACAACAGCGCGAGCCCGTCACCTCTGAGCACACGCCCTCCAAACCAGCGACTCCCGCAGCAACCGCCCAGCCTGCGACCACTTCACCCAGCACCCTGAACAATGGCCAGTTCTGCTATTCGTTCCCATTAGCAGATTCTGAGGCACCCAAGCGCGCTCTGGACCAGGTGCTGGGTGTGACTGTCCCAGTTCCCCTGAAAGAACTGTTGGCCCTGTCCCCCGATCTCAGGAAGCACATGAAGGAGGCTGTGACGGGCAAGTGAGTCTGGGGAAACTTACTGACCCAGGCCGACCCTGAGACCCCTGACGCACGAGCGGATGCCTCCGTGCATTGCTTCGAGCTCGAAGGGCGAGACCCTGAGGGCATAGCGCGAGAATACGGACCGAAGTTGACATACAGTGACGACGGACGCATCGTAGGCAATCACAGCATCGCCCTCCGTTACATCGAGGCTACCATAGTTGGTACCGGGCGAGTCGTACAGTGCGTCCTGGACACCGGATCTGAGGTCATCGCGATGCCCAAAGCCCTCTGGGAAACCTTAGGCCTGGTCGCTCGCCCGGAATATTTGATGCACATGCAGTCTGTCAACGAGTCCTCCGATTCTACCATTGGCGTCATCGAGAACCTCGGCCTGGACCTTGGTGTTGGAGAATTGTACCTTCAGGTGCAAGTGATCCCCAAGGCCCCCTTCCACATCTTGCTCGGCCGCCCATTTCACTGTCTCATGAGCGCGACCACTGAGGATTTCCCGGATGGCAAGCAATTGTTGACCCTGAGGGACCCCAACACGGGCAAGCACTACAAAATCCCCACTCGCATTTGGACGGACAACTGCCCCAGGTGCAAGAGCCTCGGGCAATGCGAGAAGCACGAAAGCTCGAGCGAGCCTGAAGAGGATTTTTAAATATCAATGATTCGCTCCTCGGGCGAGGAGACACCGGCATAACACCTAAGCAAACGGCCTTTAGCATACAGTACCCTTTCTTGCTTCCCAGAACCCACTCTGTCCTCTACCGGACATTCTCCCCGATCCATATGCCTCCAACCCAATCCAGCTTCTTCTCAACAATCCATCCCATGACCCATCTGCGTCCCCCTGTCGCACCCCCTACCAACTTCCCCAATCGTCCAGTCGCCAATTCATTTATCCTTCAGTCCTTGGGCACCGCGTCCGGAGACTATCTATGTTGCACATCCCCTCCCTCCTGGAGGCCCCCTTTTCCTAACATTTCAGCTCACGCGCGAGCCCCGTCCTATGATTTCCTTTCTTCAACCGCAACCGTCCTCTCCCCTATCGTCAGGAAGGCCATCGCGTCCATCTAGACACACGGGCCTGCTGCCCGCATCCTAGCCTACAAACCAGTGGCCAAGAAGGTCCATTCTACCCCAGCCCCTATAGAGGAACAGTTCCGCATCGTCAGGCGGTTGCCAGACGATCCTTTAGAAGGCCTGACCCCCCTTCCTACCCACCCCCCTGCGTTCGTCCCGGGCGAGTGTTTCACCCAAGAACGAGCTGACGCGCTCGACCTCGACCCCGCGAACTGGTTGTGGCCCGAGGAACTCAAGCCCATCCGGTGGATCGTCCGCGAACACGAGACAGCCTTCACTTGGATCCCCACTGAGCGAGGACGTCTGGACGAACGCTACTTCCCTCCCGTCAAGATTGCTACAGTGCCTCACACCCCCTGGGCACAGAGGAACATCCCCATTCCCCCTCGCATACACGATCAAGCCATCCAAATCATAAAAGACCGCATCTCCTCGGGCGTTTACGAACCGTCCACCGCGTCCTATCGCTCCCGCTGGTTCTGCGTCGTGAAGCAGGATGGGAAGTCCTTGCGTCTCGTGCACGACCTCCAGCCCCTGAACGCAGTAACCATCCGGGACTCCTCCCAACCCCCCTTCGTCGAACACCTCGCAGAATCATTTGCCGGGTATGCGGTATATGGCATGATGGACTTGTTCGCTGGCTACGGCCAGTGCCCGCTACACGTAGAGTCGCGCGACCTCACGACCTTCAGCAGCCCTATGGGTCCGCAGCGTCTCACTACTCTACCTATGGGACATACCAACGCGGTCCAGATATTTCAGGCCGACATGGAGTTCATTCTACAAGACGAAATTCCCCGCTACACTAAGCCTTTCCTCGACGACCTGCCCGTCAAGTCAGAAGAGACTAGATATCAGCGTGAGGACGGCTCGTACGAGACCATCCCAGACAACCCCAATATCCGCCTATTCATCTACAATCACCTCATCATCATGCACCGGATCCTTCAACGCCTTCAGAACGTTGGCGCAACGGTCTCGGCCAAGAAGTTCGTGCTCGCCGCCCCTGACGCGACCATTGTGGGCCATAAGTGTACCCTCGAAGGGCGGATCCCTCACGAGGACAAGGTCCAGAAGATTCGAGACTGGCCTGAGTGCCAGACCCTCACCCAAGTGTGCGGATTCCTAGGAGTCTGTGGCGTGCTGCGCATATTCATCCGCGGATTCGCGTCCATTGCCCACCCGCTAGTGGACCTTACCCATAAAGGGGTCCCCTTCGAATGGGGCGAGGCCCAGCAGGAGGCCATGCGCCTGCTCAAGGACGAGATCATCCAGTCGCCCGCCCTACGTCGCATTGACTATGAGTGCGGCCGAGAAGTCATCCTCGCGGTCGACACCTCTAACATCGCAGTCGGTTTCATCCTATATCAGATGGGCGAGGACAGGAAACGCTACCCCAATCGTTTCGGGTCCATCTCCCTCACCGAGGTCGAGCAGCGCTACTCACAGGCCAAGCTCGAGCTATATGGACTGTACCGCGCGCTTCGTGCGACCCGCCTTTACACATTCGGCCTGGCAGACTTCACGGTGGAGGTCGACGCCAAGTACATTCAGGGTATGATCAACAATCCTGATCAACAACCCAATGCAACCATCAACCGCTGGATAGTGGGCATCCTCCTGTTCACCTTTACCCTGCGTCATGTCTCGGCTGACAAACATACAGGCCCAGATGGTCTCTCCAGGAGACCCCCCACGGCGGACAACCCCTGTTTAGACGATAATCACGAGGAGTGGCTGGACAACGCCTACTCTTTCGCTGTCGCCCTGTTGAATGACCGCGACCCTCCAATATTGACCCCCTGCACACCTCCATACCCCACGACCACTTGCTTCCTAGCCCCTGCTGATATCAATCCGCACGAGGCCCAGACCCATGTTTCCCCTTCTGATATCGATCCACGCGAGACCCCAATTCCCCGCTCACCAAAGGCCCTGGCTCGCGAGGCCAAAGTCGAGGCTATATGGGTGTTCCTTGAGACTCGCGCATGCCCACCCGGACTCTCAGATGCAGACTACGCCTCCTTTGTCAATTCAGCCTCACGCTTCTTCTTGCTCGCAGGCTGTCTGTTTTGAAAGGATCCCCATGGCCGCCATCAGCTTTACCCCCCTGTGCACGAGCGCCTCTCCCTTATCAAGCAAGCCCATGATGACCTCGGCCACAAGGGTGTGTTCACTGTCCGAACCCGCCTGCTGATGCATTTTTGGTGGCCCATGCTAGTAGATGACGTGAAATGGTATGGCCGGACGTGTCACGAGTGCCAGATCTGCCAGACGACGAAGCTGCACATTCCCCCTACCGTCCCCATCGTGGGCGGGCTCTTCCTCAAAGCCCATATCAACACCATGCTGATGCCCCCGGCCGGGGGGTACAAGTTCATTGTGCAGGCGCGCTGCGTGCTCACTGTTTACCCGGAATGGCGCATGCTGCGCTCAGAAAACGCGAACGCCATCGCTAGCTTCATCTTCAAAGACATCCTGTGTCGCTGGGGTGCGCTGGCCGATATAGTCACAGACAACGGACCTGCATTTGTGAAAGCACTGGACACTCTCAGCTCGAGATACCCCATCAACCACATCCGGATTTCCCCCTACAATTCCCAAGCTAATGGGATCGTCGAGCGTCGTCATTATGATGTGCGCGAAGCGCTCATCAAAAGTTGCGAGGGGGAAGAGCTGCGCTGGTACAAGTCAGCCCCCTCAGTCTGACGGGCGGAGTGCGTGACCCTACACAAAGCAACTGGCCTCTCCCCCTATTTCATGGCCCATGGCGTCGAACCCCTATTCCCCTTCGACCTCGCCCAGGCAACCTTCCTAGTCCCACCGCCCGAATCCGACTCGCTCGACACGACCGCCCTGATCACCTTCCGCGCCCGCCAACTGCAGAAGCGACGCGAAGACATCGACGCTATCCGGGAAAAGGTTCTGAAATCACGCTTTCAATCTATCAAACAGTTCAAGCAGACGTTCAAGAATCGCATTAAGGATTACAACTTCGCGCCCGGAAGCTTAGTGCTCGTGCGAAACACCCGAGTCGAGAAGGAACTCAACAGAAAGAGGAAGCCTCGCTACCTGGGACCCATGCTGGTCGTCCGACGAACCAAAGGCGGTTCGTACATGCTGGCCGAGCTGGACGGGTCCATCTCCAAGCTACGATACGCAGCCTTCCAACTGCTCCCTTATCACGTGCACTCGCGCATCAGCGTACCAGTCACCTCCATTGTGGGTTTCAATGACGAAGCCCTAGAAAGCATGGAAGGTATAGAGGAAGAAGAATTAGAAGGCGAAGAGCCCGACGAGGATGACTACGAATGATCCCAGACCCCGCGCGAGACAAGTACATGACAGAAAAGACATCTACAAAAATAGAAAATAAGAAAGAAACACAACGCCCCTGTACCCCGTATACCGTGCCCGGAGTTCACAATACCCCATCCTTCCCCCATTTGGACCGCGCGAAGAGGCACCGCGCACATTATCGTCGCCCAAGAGATTCGTTGAAAGAAGCCCAATGAAGACAAGTCAGGGCGGACCCCTGTGAATGCCCATAGATGAAAAACGCGAAGTCGCTATCACGTATCCCTTTTCTCGTTTTAGCCCATATAGTTTCCTTATTTTTCATGTACTTATATATTCTTGACCCTTACTTAGATCCGGCAATGGACGAGGCACGGGCAGGACACGAACACGTGCGTTTTGCACGAAGAATATGACTGATATACAAATTGCAAAGAAAGAAGGCCGGGTGCTAACCTACTGCTCGCTCTCCTCCCGACCACTCTCCTCCTCCTCGACCGGGAACTCCTTAGCTTCGCGCAGGACCGCGCCCAGCTGGGCAGCAGCGTACTCCAGCTGATGGAAATACTTCCTGTGCGTTTCTTAGATGTCCCAGACTTCGATGTTGAGATCCATCGCCCGCGCCTTGAGGTTCTGCACTTGGGCCTCGATGAAGGACCCCTGGGTGGTCAAGCGACCCAGGATCCGGACGAGGGCGTTGAGCTTCTGGTTAGTGATCACGGACCGACCATCCTCTGGTAGGAGGTCGGCCTCGACCACGTCCCTGCTGACGGACGTCATGGGGACTGGGTACAGCCACGGATGGGCGGACGTCGATGAGTTGCTGGGACCTATGCACGGATCAGCATCCACCCCAGCGCCAAACCTCTGTTAACTCACCCGGCACTCCTTGCTCGAGCTCGCCCGGGCGATCAATCGCCTTGGCCTTGCCTTTGGAAACTGAAGAGTCGTTAGCACTTAGGACGAACGCGCGGTGGTCAACAACTCACCGCCTGAATGTTCGCTCATCTCCCTCTCCCTAAGGGCCTTCGTCGACTTCGAGCATCCGACCCGCTTCATCTGACATCTCCGGCATACTCGCTTGTCCTCCCCCCAGCACACCTTACGCTGCTTGTCCACGCAAGCCTCGCATCGCTCGGCCCCTCTCTGGATGAAGTCGCCAACGGCGCGTTGAGGCCTCCCCTTTGACTCCTCTCGGGTGGTCGCTGTAGTCACCTCATCGCCCTCGAGGGGGTCTTCAGGCTCGAAATCCTTCCCGCCCTTGTAGAAGGCCTCTGTGAACTGACGCTGGATGGATGGCGTCAACGATGCGTACTGGATGAGTGGGGAATGCTTACCTTGCGTGGTGGGACCACAACCGTTAGCCTGGGGTCGCGCGTCTTCGCCTTCTTAGTGGGCGTGGCCACGGGGGATACGACCATGGCCGCACTCATCCCTTCTTCACCAGCTTCTTCATTCTCCTCGTCCTCCTCGTCGACTGGTTTGCCCATCCTGACCTCCTCCGCCGCCCTCTCCCTCTCCCTGGCCATCTCCTCCTGACACACACACACCACTTCACAAACACGCGCCTCTGCCTCTGCCTCTGCCACCACCTCCTCCCTCTCCCTGGCCACCCGCTGCTTCTCCTCCTCCGCCCTTTGCACCGCCTCGGCCCTCCACGTCGCACAGACACCGTGCATCTGTATGAAGACGGCCTTATCTGCAGCAGGCATGCCGAGCCCAATCCCTCTCAACGCGTCAGATGCTAGGGAGGCTGTCAATCATTGCTGTCGACAAGTTAGCACGCGCGCAACCGAGGCGAGGACCATGTACCACTTTTATGTGCCACTCCTCGGCCCACGTTTCCTGCTCTTCGGGCGTGCCATCCTCCGGGGTCGTCAACACTTGGGCCCTCAGGCCCTCGAGCGCCTTCCTGTACTCCTCTCGGGCGAGGGCGACCTCGGCACTTTCAGTGATCATGTCAAACATGTTCTCGAACATTGTATGAAGGGCAAAGCGGGTAATGTTTTGTGAGTGCGAGGTACTGGAGGGATAGGAAACACAAAGGAAGAAGAAGAAGGGAACGGACGACGGACGCCCTTTATAATGAACCGCGTGGGTTTAGGTGAGGCCACGACCCAACAATAGGCATCTATTAAAAGCTCCCGGGTTAATTAAAGGCCATCTTCTGCATCCGCGGGCCCTGCACCCAGTACGGACCCTGCACCCATGGTGGCCCGTTGAAAGTAACAAAGTCCTTCCCAGGTGTTAGGTGGTTAGGACAGAGGAAAGTATAGTAAAGAAGGGTGCGATAAGTTCGACCCTAAAGGGATTCACTGGGGAGCGGAACCCTGGAAGGGTGAGTCCGTTGGTCTGAATGATGGCAGGTTAAGAGATAAAAGGAACCTGCACCCGTTCCGTGGTGAACGAGTGGATTGCAAGTGGTGGATGGGAAAGCGGATTGCGTTGTAGCGGATTCATTGTTGTTGTTGTTACTTATGCTTGGACCTTAAGTGCGTGGTGACAGAAGATAAGATTCAAGGAGACTAAGTACAGACTTTTATAGTCCGGGCATACCCGCGACTGCGTCAAACAAAGTCAAAACATAAAGGGTAACTGCCCATACAGGGCAGATAACCGTATAAGGACCATTGCGGGCGAAGAAAGTACATACACAGATAAAGGGACTCACGGCCAAGACTTACCAACGTATTGGGATGGACAAGGACAGATCCGGATGGTCATAGGGCAGGGGTGGTGTATGGATGGACAGGTTCCGCTGCTAGTGAGACACGGGTGAGAGCGGATTCGACGGACAATGGGTTGGACAGTAAGGGTGGCGGCTGGAAAGCTGAGGGGACTGGTGGTGGCTTTGAGAGTCGTTGTTAGGACATCAGATCTGCGGGTGAAGGACGCTTGCGGCCGTAGGGGATGTGAGTTCCCTACACTGTTTCCCCCCGTGACTCTTCGTCTTCTAGAATTCGCTAAGTCCCCAGAACCGTCCAGGCGTCGCCTCGCCCATTTGCTCGGGCTCCCGTCCGCGTGATCGCCCATTTTCTTGTGCGATCACTCGTTCCCTCATGTCGACCTCTCATTGCACCGTGTGCCTCACACATGCTATGCACGACTCACTGGATGCATGTGCGCGAGCTCGGGCGACATCAAGTGTTCCATTTGCGCCAGTCACTGTCAACCGGGCGACGGTATACATCGTGTTCGTTTCAATCCAGCACCCCTACGCATGCCTATCCCCACCACGCTTTCGTTTCCCACCGACCTGGCTACTTCCCTCTTCAACCTCACCCTGTCTCCTTCCGCCTCGCAGTTCTCTCGCCCTTTCAGCCTCAGCCCGACCTTCCAAGTTGGTATAGGCCACCTCGGCCATGGCGATGGCCTGGGACACGTCGTATGGGATCTCAAGACAATCACCCTGCTCCTTCGCATCCTCCAGCGCCCGGAACAGACCCCCCTGGCCGAACGAATAGTTAGCCTCGCCCTCTGCGCATGTCGTCTCGCTCACCATCCATGTCTCCCATTCGCTACGCCATTCCGCAGTAGACTCGACCGATGCTGTGGGTAGGAGAGCGTGCCCCCCAAGCAAGGGCGGAGCCACAGCACTCAGGCATATCAACTCACGCACCGCGCGATTGAAGGCATTGGTGTGGTCGACTAGCGCAAAGCCACTGACTCTCCGCTGGCTGGCCACGTAGATCTGGGTGAGATGCGACTGATTGGGCATCTCAGAAGGCCTTGTTTAAGGAAGAAAGGGCGACGTCTTGTCGACTCGCGCCCCAGCTTTTATCCTATGCAGTGTCGATACCGGGTTCCTGGATTGACTGTCATGTGTTTCCCACTGGGACACCTGGGCAACATCCGCCCGGGCCCCTCGTGACGCGCAGCTTATCACGCGCCCCTCGTGATTCACGTCATTTGATTCAGGTCTCAGCACCATTGAGCCTGGACGCTCGGGCTGTCTACTACTGCTACGTTCAGATGAGCTCCCGGTGTGCCTCTGTATAGCACCAGGAGCACCACTTTGACTCCGGATGCACGATTTTACGATCGAGCAGCGCCCCCGCCTCCTCAGTTTCGCCCAGCAAGGAATCCATACTAGCTTTCAGGTTCGCCAACTCCTTGTCAATGATCGCTTCCCACTCCCTTCCCCCTGTCCTTCCATGCGTCTCCCACTCGACCAACAAGCTCGTACACTTGACTTCACCGCCCGCAATGACCTTCGCATCACGCATGAGCATCCAGACCTTATGGCCTCGACCTTCAGCACGCCGCGCGAACATAAAGAGTATCTCCTAGGCGATCATTAGCACCCTGGTCGTACGACCCATGTCTACTGGACGTACCACGGCGAGCATCCAAGTGTTGATCCAACCGGGCAGGACTTCCTTGCCCGGGCCCTTGGGCAGCGCCTTTACAAGTTTGACCATGATTTTGGTCAGAAGATTGAAGCCGCCCAAGTCAGGATTGCTGGACGGTTCCGCCTTGATCTTGTCGCCCATCTGCATGATGCGGGTGAGCATGGTGTTTCTGAAGGACATGCTATGAATGTTGTGAGTCGGATCAACGGGCGAGAGCGATACCCTTCCTCATCACACGCGCGGCCCTCCCCCCTTTATAGACCCCGTCGGATACTCCTTTTCACGTGCGGACGCCCGTTCCCCTCGCAACCAGCCGATATCACATGCCCTGCTGCTAATTTCACGTGGATACACCCTCCTCTCACGTGACTGACTGAGGACAGTCAGTATTAGAGCCCCCCCCGGATGTAGGGAACCAGAGTTCCCTACGTGTGCAACACCGTGCGACGACCCATCCTATCACGCCCGCACGTACCCAGCGACCTGCCCATGAAGGTTCCATTCGCCCACGCGCATATCCCATCCGCCCGGGGCTCTCCCTTTTGTTTACAGATCCCCGCGTCTGTCCTCGTACTGCCCGCTCTGCCCATGCCCTCGTCCGGCCAGTAAGTAGTATACCCTCTCTCCCCCTCTCTCTTTCCTTTCTTCGTACTTAGTGTTTCGCCCAATATCACGTGCCCCTCAATGGGCGTAGTTACGATTACATAAGCCACCCGCCTGTCAGACAGTCTCGGGCATACCCAGACTATAAAGCCCTGTACGTAGGCGCCACGGTAGATCATCTTGCGTTTTAGACCCTCAATTTATTGTTATCCACGATCCCTCGCTTCCCATCGCGCGAGACTCCACTTCAGACTCCCGCTTCTAAGTTTACTTGGTCTACCTATGCTCGCTTGGACTCCGCCCAGCTGAGGTTAGATCCCCTCGTCTTCGGGTTCAGCACCTCACCGCCCAGATTCGACCCACGCGCGTCTCGTGAACTTAGGACCTCTCGCCCTACCTCTCTCCTCCTTTTGTCTTGATTTCCTCCCTTCGTTCTTCACTTTCGCCCGATTAACCATTGAGCCCCCCTTATTGTTCACTCGAGAGGAAGAGGAGACATATCCTCCGACCTTTGTGCTCACTGCTTCCCTCAAGGGTCGAACCATTCGCCCTACCCCCTCATTCTCTGACTTAGTCTTCCTCTTAGACTAGCTTAGCTGACTACAACGGGACATGTTTAAATCATTCC
>KN819384.1:29826-60433 GCA_000827475.1 Paxillus involutus ATCC 200175
ATGACTAAGGCACCATTTGGTAGCCAGGAACCAATGCTACAACCTGGCCCACCAAGGCTAAGTGGGATTCCCACGCCCTCCAGCACTACATCACACCAACCAAAAAACAGCCAAACATTGCAACGGTTTATGGAGTCACTGTATGTAGATCATGGAAACTTGGGCCATCGCGGCGATAGTAGTCTGCAAATGTGGCCTGTAGATCAGGGAGGAAGAAGGCATTTGCTACATTATCAATGGAAATCCAGGGGATTGAGGGGCAGGCATTAAGGTGCACTGCTGTGGAGCTGGCGAGGAAAGTGCGTGGTGGCCACATGTCGGGTCCATTTCGTCCATTGCTAACAAACTGGAAGACATTTGTCGGTTGACAGTTGGAACCCCAAAGCTCATTGAACATGGCAGCAGGATTAGTATTGTCTTCGTTGAGATCTTCATCATCTTCCTGCTCTTCCTCATCATCCTTGGCATCTTCATTCTTGTGCACGGCCTTGTTGACAGTTGAAAGTCGGGTTGTGTGGTCAAAAAGACGACACTTCTCCTGCCTGTCCAAAAATCGGCATATTTGTGGATTGTACTCATGATTGTTGGTTGCTTCTGCAGGATCTTTGATAACGGCTATGTGGGCGTGTTCTGTCATATCTGCAGACCACACAAGAGCAATCCAACTGCTGCGATACTCGGCACTACACTTTGCATGAGCTCAAGCTTGGGAATGTGCCAATGCTTGAGAGGACGGTTCTTCTCGCCATGGTGAGCACCCAGATTGATGATGGTTTTCTTGTGGTCGTGAAACTCTTGGAGCGCATTCTTGATCTTCTCTCATGTGGCCTCGCTGATTATTGGAGACTGAGAAAGGTAACAGAAATCGCTAAGTGCATGGATGGCAATGATGAATGATGGTGCGGCTGCCCCAGCAATGACTTCTATGATATAATGTTGCAGGACACATTGAGCCTGCCCAGTAACTTGCTTCAGCTTTGATACACTGCTTTTGAAGTGACAAAGCCCAACAACCGGTTGCAACACAGAATACCAGAAGTCCAGCTCCTTCTTGCCCATGATAGCAAGACACCACTTCAAATTGTGATGGTAGAATTGTCAATGCCAATGATGGAGCACATCGGGAGTAAGGAAAACAGATGGCTCAGCCAATGGCCAATTGCGCCAGAACAGTTTGGACACACCGCTCAAGCAATCATCCTCACAGGCTGCAAAATAATGCTTTAGATTGTTGGGATCAACAGCAATGGAGTCTAGTTGTGCAAGGGTGGTAGCACCTTGACAAGGAGGGTGTCGGAAAGGATTGCCAAAGTGAGATGGGACGTCAGCCCTTGAACACATGCTAGCATCAAAGCCTCTGGAGTATTGACGATATGTGCCGTGATTGGCATGTAGCAAAGGTGAAGGTTGCTGACGGGATCCGACATCATGTGACCAAGTTGCACAGCCTGCTTCAAGGGCTCCCGTACAATGTCAAGACACTCATGGATTAGGTGATCATTGAGGATCATCTGCATTCTCTTGGTGGGATGGATGAACTCAACCACTGGAAGGAGCACTGCAAGTACAAACTCGTGGTTGGAGGCTTTGTTATGATGTTCCATCTTGATATTCACAAGACTGAGGAGAAGGGGATGAGCAACTCAGCCACCCGTCATGTTCATGATATTGGTTTTCTCCAAGGAGAGAATGACCCCGAGGAGCATTGCGCCAGCCGGTAGATGTGACTAATATCCAAAGATATGAGCTGGAGGCTCAGAAGAGGAAAAAGGAATCACAAACCTGCATCTCCCGTCATCCACTCGCTATACATGTGAATGAGGTGTTCGGTGGTCTCATAAATGCGCTGCGGAATAAGATCAAGCTTGTTTGCGAAGAATGGGTGATTGAACAGCATTTCAATACAGTCCAGCATGTCGTAAAAATATAAATGGACAACTTGTGTGGTCTGCCAGGGTGTGGTCATTAAAATGTGATACTGCCATTGTGGACCGGAAGGGAGAAGCTCCACACGTCCCCGCAGATCTTTCACTGTGCGGAAAGATAGATGGAGAGATTTGATCTACATGTAGAATGTCATCATCACTGAAGAGAAACATTTCTGATAACACACTGAATCTAACTTAAGGAACTTGTCAATCTTTGCCATGCTCAGTGAAGAGCATAGAAGATATTTTGCCATATCCCATTCAACCCTAGAAGTGAAGGGATAGTATATGTTGTTCCCGCGCTGAGGGGCACAGGCGTCCAAATTGAAGTGATCAAGAAATGTTTCACCAGCCTGGTAGACTTTAGTGGCGCCATTGAACATGATGATGTTTAATTGTGCTGGTGTGATCCCTCTGCCATATTCCATCTCCACGTCAGCGTCCCAGTCGTTCCACTGTGCGGGATCGTCGAAAGATTCATCAGAAGAGCGGGAGAGGTTTTCCATCAAAACCAAAAGCAGTAAGTCTGGCTGCATTTCAGGTGGCTTGTGACAATTGAGGAGCTCGGAAACGAAGATGAGATTGTCTTGCCAGTGATGACAGGCAGTACAAGGTTGGCTAAGATGCCGTGTAACACCACTGGCGTCCTTGAACTGCCTGAGGCAATTGGGGCATTCTGCTGGCATTGAAATGGAGCTTGGGAAGGAGAAAATGCAAGGATAATGGTGTTTTTAACAGACAAAAAACACAAGGATCAAAAACTAACTGCCAAATTTTACTCTGGTGCATTCCATGTGGTAGGCGCTCCAAGTCGCATCGAGAGGATGGCAGTGTAAATATTAAAGGACACCACGGTGGTAGAGTGCAAGTAGTCCATAGGCACTTCTCTTCAAGGTTGTAGTGGACCGATGTGATCCAAATATGTGATCACAGTGATATCTAAGTATAGTGAAAATCTCCAAGTGCTGACAGCACGTGACTTGCTTGTACCAACAAATATTCTAAGTTGATGATTTCTTGTAATATACTCCTCAATGTCTTCACACTCCCAAGACAGCGACTTCGATCCAATTAGCGAGGCAAGGACACATATCGATTTCTGTCTAAGAACTAATCTCACTCATCCAACAGCTTATGAACTCTACTGTGACCAACGAGACAAAGATTGTTGGCGCTACACTTATCCTCGCGGCAGCGCGTGCCCAACAGAAGGTTCAACTCACGGAAAAACAGCTTTCTACTTGCCTGGCTGAGGAACATGTCGCATTGACCCAGCTGCACAAATTTCAAGCAAAGCAAGCAGATTGACATCTGGATGAGATGGATATAATCATTGGGACGGTACGGAGTTCAATGTGAGAAAACAATATACCCTTCCCTCTCTATGGGACTATAATCCTCCGTCGTTGTACCATGGGGCAAACATGTGAGTGCCTCAATGATCAATCAAAGATCTTCCTCATCTTTCTCGATAGTGGGATCAGCAACTCCGTCATCAGTCATATAAACCATAGTTGAGCTCTCTTTGCCTGTTTTCTCTGCTCACTCGAAACTGTTGTCATTGTCACCATAATGTCTTTACTGTAATTATGCTATTCATGCTTTGTGCCCACACTCGGATCCATGTGATGTGTGATGACATTGTTGAACCAGCCTCCCAGGGGGTATTCCCACTCAAGATGCTTGAGGTGTGCCAGAACGGCTAGGGTGTGCTATGGATCTCTGTGAGCGTTGTTGGACGCTGTACGGCTACTGTGATGGCACAGGATCCTGTGGGCTGGCTGTGATATGCTGTGATATGCTGTAAGCACTGTCAAAATGCCGGAAACTGTAACGAAACAGTGGTTTTACTGATGTAGGAAAGAATAATCAGCAATGATCAGAACTGGCCTTCATCCAGGGGGATAATGAAAAGTAACACTTACCATGCACACCACTGTTTGGCTTCATCACAAATATCACCTCTTGTAATACCTCTCCTTCAAGATGTTGATATGGCCCATAACTTTCCTTAATCTGAGTGATGAACAAGTCCACTTGGGATTGGTCCATCAAGGACACTATGCATCCACTCCACCACACTCCTGGCATTATGAAAACAGTGGGATGAGAAAATGTAGGAAGGTAAGTATTGAATTATAGACATTGCTTATTTCTTGTTCACTACATTTGCTTACATATTACTCTGCTCCCGCTATTTAATGCTTTCAGCTAATGGTGTTGTACCTCAGTTGGCTGCTATACAGTCCACTGGGGTAAGACACTCTATGTATATTCTCTATATCACAAACTGACTTATACCTGTAGCATACTACTTCCTACAGGTGAATCCATACTAGTTGGCTGCTATACAGTCCACTGAGCATACTACTTTCTACAGGTTATGAGCCCCACTACTCTGTAGCCAAAGTAAAATTTATTGTAGTCTCAACGCACTCTCACTCACTCTGAAAATGTCCTCTATAACAACCCAGGATGATTTAAACATCCCCAAGCTAGACACCAATGGAAAGAACTGGTCAACTTGGAAAGTCAAGTTGGAACATGCCTTGGGCATGAAGAGGTTGAAAGGATACCTAAATGGTACAGTGCTGATGCCAATGCATCCAGCTAAGCAGCACTCACCTGCATGAATACCAACCATGACAGCTGAGGAGCAAGAAGTAGCAGACTATGAGAGAGCCTTCGAAAGCTGGGATGATATGGATTATATGGTTAAACATTACATTGGTTCATCTATCCCCAACACTCTTTTTTATTCATCTTTGTTTGAAAACCACAGGTGTTGAATACTTTGAAGCACTTTGTTAACAGTTCGAGAACTGGTCAATAGCCATTAGCATTGAAAAAAAGTGACACCAACTTGGCAAGCTCAAGCTCAAAGATGGCAGAGATGCTGGAGTGCACATTGACAAGATGACAATTCTTTGCAAGGAACTTGCCTGCATGGGTGAACCTGTCCCTGACAAAGACTACTTTAACATGGTCTTCATGTCACTCCTTATCTCCTACAACCCCATTTTAACTTCCATCTCGACAAACATGAGACTGCTGAACTGACAACTTACCTGATATCAACTCATCTCCCAAGTCCTCAACAAATATGATTGTCTTTCCATCCAAAAAGGCTCAAAGTCAAAGTCAAAAGACAATGATATGGCATTCATAACGGTTGCTGCATCACAGGATGATTGGACTGATTCCATGCAAAAGACGAGACATCCAGAATTGTTGCTGTGACGTACAGTGAGAGGACATTGTTTGCAAATGCAGCAGGTATGGAGTGGGGATCCATTGGCAAATTCATTGACACGCATTGAGGCACTTGTTTGGAGCATAAAACCCCTGTCAACATATTTTGTGTAACACCAAGAGGTACCCATGCCAATGTGGCCTGTGTGGATGATGAGTGGATTGATCATTCCACAATGTGTCAGGGTGAGTCGTGGATAAGTGCTCCAAATAGCATCAGCTGATACACAATTCATCACCATAGTGCTGTGGAACTGGATGATTAGGGGGAGAGGGGTGAGAGTTCGAGAGATAATGACATCAATGTGGCAGGAAGCACTAGAAAGTGTAATGACATGCAATATCACTGAATGGGTATGAGCTTTTGAATAGGTGTTGCTGGACCTGATGACAGAGAGATCATGGGTGACGAGGAACTGAACTACATCCTGATGGTGCTGCATGGTGTCTTCTTCTGTGGTAGAGATGTGGAATACACTCCTAGAAATACGGAGAAGCAAACCAACAAAAATCTCGTAAACACAGTTCATGGTCAGCATTTTGTATGTGAGAGTATCCTCAGTTTTGAAAGGCTGGTAACATGTTCTTTGTGGCAAGGGGGATTTGGGTTTCTGCCTATCTCTATATCACTCAGTGAACTTATAGAGGGGTTCTAACTTGGGTTCTTATTCTGGGTTCTTCTCCTTTTTAGGCAGGAAAAAGTCAGCCTTTATATACTATTTGAAGATGGCTAAGCCTTCCTATTTAGGATGCCTAAAGCTGTGCTATTCTTACCAAATATATACTAGATTAGGTAGGAATGAGTCAGAGTGAGTCATGTACAGCCTAGAACAGCTGTGCATAGCATTAAGAGGTAACTAGACTAAGGAAACTGTATCTTAGATCTGATAAGCTAATAGGTAGTTGTTTGTAGAGATTATTACATGGGTAAGCAAGTTTATGCTATAAATAATGATCCTGTGCTTCAAAAATCTCAAGAAAAACATGGGAATGATCACCTATGCAGCCTCTTGCTGTCTGTATAGGTCCTGAGTGTGATGAACTCCTTGTTGACCATATATTGGCAATTCTTTACTGCACGTCCTAAGCGTTGAAGCTTGTTTGATTTGGCGACGTGGTGTGTATTACATAGATTTGTACTGATGGTGTGTAGGGTAGTGTAGTGTATGGGTATGTATGCACCTGACTTATGCATGGATCTGTTGCATGCATGTCAACGGTCGCAGTTTCCTCCGTAACAGCAGTCTTGAAGTGCTCAACATCAACTCACCGCTCTTGTTCACGCCTCTCGCCATTTCATTCACGCTCACAATTTTGCATAATGCTCCCCTACAAAAGTTGACCTTGACCAACACCACCTTCAAGCCCAAACAATGGTCAACTCTCCTTTCACAACTGGACCTCCTGCAGTTATCTCAGCTGGTGGTTGATGATACTTGCCCTATTCCTGCTGACATACATGCAACAGGTCCATGCATAAGTCAGGTGCATACATACCCATACACTACACTACCCTACACACCATCAGTACAAATCTATGTAATACACACCACATTGCCAAATCAAACAAGCTTCAACGCTTAGGCCATGCAGTAAAGAATTGCTAATATATGGTCAACAAGGAGTTCATCACACTCAGGACCTATACAGACAGCAAGAGGCCACATAGATGATCATTCCCATGTTTTTCAGATTTTTGAAGCATAGGATCGTTATTTATAGCATAAACTCGCTTACCCATGTAATAATCTCTATGAACAACTACCTATTAGCTTATCAGATCTAAGATACAGTTTCCTTAGTCTAGTCTCCTCTTAATGCTATGCATGGCTATGCAAGGCTATGCAAGGCAGTGAACTAATGCTATGCATAGCTGTGCCAGGCTGTGCAAGGCTGTTCTAGGCTGTACATGACTCATTCCGACTCATTCCTACCTAATCTAGTACATGTTTGGTAAGAATTGCACAGCCTTAGGGATTCTAAATAGGAAGGCATAGCCACCTTCAAATAGTATATAAAGGTTGACTTTTTCCGGCCTAAAATGGAATAAGAACCCAAGTTAGAACCCCTCTATAAGTTCTCTGAGTGATTCCTATACAAAAATTCCTCCTAAGCAAGATAGCTGAGTGATAAGTCAGGGACTCTAAAGAGAGACTACCCTTTTATTTCTTCAGTATAGACAATAGAAGCAAGGTTACACATCAGTCTTGTCAGTCCTAAGCACTGTAGAGCAAATAAGCTAGCTGTACGTGATATCTGAGCAAGCCTATGTTAGCACTAAAGGAATCAGCAGTTGGGCAATCACTAAGCCAGTTAAGGGAGTAAGCCAGTAAGCCTTGACAGTCTAGGGAACACCTTTTCCTGTTAGCTTAGTCATCCAAGTACTATCCCATCAATCACCAAAGGTTTAGACTCAACAATAGAGATAGGCAGAAACCCAAATCCCCCTTGCCACAAACAACACATTACCAGCCTTTTAAAACTGAGGATACTCTCGCATATGAAATGCTGACCGTGAACTGTGTTTTGTTGGTTTGCTTTTCCGTATTTCTAGGAGCGTATTCCACATCTCTACCACAGAAGAAGACACCGCCCTCGTGGATTTCCTACACAGACACAAGGTCTGCGACCTCCTCATCCATCACAAAGATGACCTCACCCCACCCCTTCTCCCCTGGCGGTCACAGTCATAGACGCCCCTCCCATCTTTAGTGGTGCTGGATGGTTCACCAGCGATTATTTTGTCCTTGATGTGCCTCATCAACATCTCCCACCCCTTTCAGTGTCTTGTCGTACGACTGGACAGTGTGTCCGTCGAACAGAATCACCTGTCGGACCTCTTATCGTGTACGGAGTATCTCACAGATCTTCATGAACTCCACGTCATCATTCCCAATAATGCAACAAATCTCTCAGATTATCCAGAGGGCGATATGCATGTCTGTCCTGCCAAGGATGTCTGGCTGAGCGGTACCAACCCCCTTACATGCACAGATGTCATTGTAAGTCACATCCATCTGCATTCATCATATTTACCAGCTCAAGTGTCTCACAGTCACATTGTGCACCCTGGATGCAAGCATTTCCTAGTATCTGCCACCTTTGGTTGTATATGAGTGGTGAGAAACCTGCCAATCATCTAAAACAGACATTTCAGACCTTTTCTCTGATGGGGGCCAGCCTACCCGTGCACATCATAAGGTTTTAGCTTCTCAATCACCCCTGTAACATTACACCTGCCCTTGATGAACCATCCCTCGTGTAATTATAGTAAATACTGTACAAGCCATCATTGCCATCATACCCTGTATAAACATCTCAAAGTCCAGTGAAGAACTGACAGAGGTCACCCATCACCTGTCACATGGCTATGTCTTCAATCAAAGATAATTGTTGTAACCATTGTAACCATCCGTTGTCATCAGTGAAGTAGTAATCAAGGTGAACAAAAGCTATCTCAACGCACAAACACCGTGCTCACTCATGCATACACCAAGTCAGTGATGCCAAAGCTGCTGCTGAATGTTATGGGCTTGGGGATATGAAACATATGTACAAATGGGTTTTAGGTTCGATGTTATTCACTGGAACTTCACACATAACCCAGTAACTGTGATTTTCGCCGTCTTTGTCATCACCGGCAACATAGTAATCAAGGTGTCAGTGAACAAAAAGTCATCCCAATGCACAAACTCGGGTGGCTAATTCTGTGGGTGAGCCTGTCACCCACTACTTTGTTGGAACAATCCTAATCCATGTGCAAGTCTTCCTAGCCATCTCAATCTGATTCCCAACTACCATCCCCCTCCTTGTGCGAGGTGTACTTGTATTGAAGCTGGACGAGGTCACCCTAACTGGCACCGTGCCCCATTTTGCCTTTCCCCAACAATGTCGCATCTTCTTTGCAAATGCCAGGGTTGACTGACTGCTCAGGGAGATAAACCAGATTCAGAGGAAGAGATGTACCAATATCTTGAATGGGTGGTGAATGTGGATTCAGTTATATTCAACCGCCCCACCCCATTTCCCTTCAAGATGTGGATGAATAGTGGCCCATCAATGTCCACAGGATCCAGGTGGGCACAATGCTGCCTGTCTTCTTGGGTGACGAGGGGGTGTCCAGTGGGCAATTGGTGCCCGCTCAGCGCCTGATTAATTTCCAAGCAACAGAAAATATTTACTTTTCAGTTAGATTATATAGCATGCATTGTATTATATTTATGGGACATGCATAAGTTAATATTATGGGCGACATTATTTGGGCCTCAAAAGTATAAAATTATGAGTTTGTGAAAAAGCGGATTCCGGAGATAATGTTGTGTTTACCCTTATCCAGAAACTTAAGTTTAAATTTTTGGTATGCTTATTCATCCCTGAAAACGTTTCTCAGGAGTTAATCTTGTCTTCAAAATTCTTTCCACGCTAAAAAGATGAACTGGTTTCGGCCATCATAATATGCACCCATAATATTTTATTTTTGAATTAGATTCTCAAATGTATTATTTGGCCTGAATAACATTGAAATTCCTGGTGTGTAACCAGCCTGGAGGGACACCAGAATCTCTCTCAACAACTACATCTAGCCAAATATCATCATCAATATCAAGCTTAAAGAGATCCTCACGTGGGATAGGTCTTGGAGGTATAGCATCACAAGGGGCCCTGCCAACTCGCATCAAGGCATGGATGTCGTCGCACACAGTGTTGTATGCTTTGACCAATTTGAGGATAGTGGGTTCATAACATTTGATAGAGGACTCAACATTCATATGTAGCTTGTGTTCTAATTAAAAGATTAGATGTTAGCCACAAACCTTCACAACCAAACCTACCATTGATAGTATTCCTATAAGAGCACTCCAGATGTTCAATCTCAAACTTACAGTGGTGGACTCATTCCCAAATACAAATCTTCAAAGCATGTGCATCAAGACTGGCTTGAAGATACTTATCTTTTTTCATGGTCTTGAGGTCAACACAGGTTATGAGGCCTAACAATCTTCATTTCAGGATAAGGGCTTGAGTGGCTTGTTCCAAAGAATCCTGTGACTGTGTAATCTGCAGGTTTAGGTGAGTAATGTCTATGATGCCAGGTGAGGCAAGTTCTTGCTGTAGAGCATTGACATGGGTACAGTGGCAGTCAACACTTTTCTTCAATGCAAGAACCTTGCTGATCTCCTCAGCTGTGTGGTCCTTGGAATGTCCTGAATGTTGAATAAACATTATCTAATGCCCAAGAATCATTCAAGGGACTCACTGGGCAATGGTTTTGTTTGATGGGCTATCTGAGCCTTCCACTCCTCTCGGAGAATGCCCTTGTCCACTTCAAGTTGGCCCAGTGCTTCCTCTGCCACTGCTTTCTTTCATTGACAAAGAGTCCACTTCTTACTCAACCACTGACCAAAATTGACAAATGATTTCTTATCCAGGTAATGTATCTGATTGTCCAGGACAAATAGGTGTTGATGATGCTGCAATGGACAAACTTATTAACTAGCTGCTTCACTGTTCGAGCATGAAGAGAGAAATATGCACCCCAGAGGTCCAAAGAATAGGGATCAGAAACTTCAGAGAACTCTACAAATGCTCACAGCCTTCACCATTGGATAGGCCAAAACTGATACATTTATGAGGATGGTAGATAATTTGACAGGGCCATTGATGTCCATACATGTGAAAGACCAAGATGGCAAATGTCAGGTGAGAGAGGATGTTATTAGGGACTGTCAAAGTTGGCGTCACTCACACTCACCGCTCACAACCCCCTACCTACTGACTTAACTAACTCCATATATGGATTATTGCTTAGATAATTCACCATGTTTCTACCTGACTGTGTTGCGCCCCCAGGCTCGTAACCCTCAGTCTCCTCCTTGCTGGCCATATTGTCAATATGAGCAAGAGAAAAGCCCCCTCAGCTGCCATTCCGGATGTCCAATGGTCTGATGACATGATCTGGCAGTTGATCGACCAAATGGAAAGGAATGAGAATCAGGTGGTGCTGTTGGAAAAACAGCAGAAGAGTGATGTAAGTGGGGTAATTCACGCACTACAACAGGTTTGATGATATGCTAGAAACCGAGTGGTGACAGCAAGGTGGCTGTATATCAGTGTATAGGGGCTGCCGTACTCCCAACATATCACACAATCAACACTGTGGCTACAGGGGATCAAGTTAAGAGAAAATATGAACAGTGAGTAATTATTATCATTAAATTTTCAAGTTAATTGTCTCATCATGTACAGTCTGCTTAAAAAGTATAAGAGTCAAGCTAGTCAACTTCGGACAACTGGCAAGGGAGTCAAATCCTCCAACAGAGCTGAGGATGATGAATCCCAGGCTGACAAGTACTTTGACTGCTACATCCCAGCATTAGGACCCAATGTTACCACCACGCCCGAAGTGCAGTCTATTTGGGGTATGTGATACATTTTTAATCAATAACTGTCTAATTTTAGATAGATGAAATTGTTGAGGCCTTCCCGTTCTTCCCCACTCTTCACCGTATCTTCTCCACTTGCCCAAATGTTACTCCAATTGCAATCATGACAGGTGTAGGACCACACAGAAAAAAGACTGCTCATTTCCAGGCTCCAAGTGATGACAAGTCTAACCTCCCTGCATTCACACCAGAACAACATTCTCAGATGCTGAGTCTACACCAGGTTCTTGAGGCTAAGTGAGCCCGTTGCCAAGTCTCTCCTTCATTCGAGCCAGCATATGATGGTGGGAGTCCTCCCTGGCACGACTGGGACAAGGAGAATATTCCTTCATCTCAGCCTCACCCAACTCCTCCCCTTTCGCAATCAGCTGCAACCCCAGCAAAGCATCCATCCAAGCTGTTATCCATCACCAAGAGTGTCAAGAAGGCCAAGGAGCACATCTTAAAACTCCCAAAGAAGTACAGCTTCAAGGATACTCTCATGGACTTACAACAGTAAGTACTTTAATAATCTATACATCACTTCACTACTGACTGTGCTCTTAGGGCTAACCTTGATGCCATCAATTCACGAGCAGATGCAGAGATGCATATGCAGGAGCATCAGATGCTCCTGAAGGAGTATGAGGCTGGTGTCTGGAATGAGGACAAGATATGATATATCAATTGCAGCATCGAAAAGATGACTTAGCATCTGTCTACGTCCAGTGGGAAAGTAAAGTGCGCCATATTACTACAGCTTGGAAGATGGGTCCAACATGGGGTCCAACATCCTCTGAGGTGGCCCATGTGGTGTACACTCAATATCATGTGAGTGTAATGTAGGGTTTGTGTGGTGGTAAGAATGACAAGGCAGAGGAGAAGGTCAATGACAAGGAGGAGGATGCAGGTTCAGATGAAGGGTCAGGATTGGAGGATGATGATGATGTCAGGGGAGCAGTTGAGGACATGGCTTTGGCTGAGGAGTATGGTCTGTGGGAGGAGATGGAAGAGGATAGTGGTGAGGATGAGGATTGGGATGAATAAGGTGATTTTGTGGCTTCTTTCCCTGTAAAGGGTCCAAGTCCTGTGAAGAGGATGAGGTTGTATTAAGCATGAACAATTATAGATGGTTGCTTGTATTGACTAAGGGTGTGAATGCTCAGAGAAGTCTGTTGGAATATCAACAGGGGAATTCCCCACCAGTGAGCACATGCAGCAGGGAAATTCCCCATATATAAACAGAGCAAATGCAAGAATGAATGGTCACAAGAGTTGGTATGCAATGAGAGTGGATACTATAATGCAAGAGTAATGATGTTAAAGATGTGAAAGTGCATCACAGTGCCCTGTGCCCCATCTGATTCCACAGATTACAAGTACTGCCTTGCTATGTCATTGCCACATGCAAAGTTCAGTTATTGGAACAAGAACCATGCTTCCACCACAACTTAATACCTCTGACTTTATATTTCCCAGAACTGAACCATCCTATAGAAGCATGCTGAGGTTGAGGAAGATATTAAACAACCATATTCAAGTGACCTTTATTTTTACATCCCACAGGCAAGAATAACAGCAAAATCCTTCTCATCCACTGCTGACTCTTTCTATGCATGAGGTTTGAGCTACAGCAGGCACATGCCAACCTTGACATGCTACATGAATATCTGCCTCACTTGTTGTCCTCAAAATATCTGCAATGTTTAGTCGGAGTTAGGAAATTTTGTCAACTGGATTTGTTAATATATGTATTTGAGGTCCAGATATATCATATATGATTTCCTACTTAAGTGGTGCAACATCATGAAATAATAAGTAACAGCTAGCCAGCTAGTATGAATATTTACTTTTTGGCTTTAAAGTGAGGTCAAAAAATGCTACAAATTGGCCTGCCAATTTTATTGTATTTGGACCCCTCACACTTCCTAGACATGGGAAAACACATTATAATTTATTGGAGCTAAGTGAACCATTAGATCCTCAGTCATACAACATTGACATGCATGCAACAGATCCATGCATAAGTCAGGTGCGTACATACCCATACACTACACTACCCTACACACCATCAGTACGAATCTATGTAATACACACCACATTGCCAAATCAAACAAGCTTCAACGCTTAGGCCGTGCAGTAAAGAATTGCTAATATATGGTCAACAAGGAGTTTATCACACTCAGGACCTATACAGACAGCAAGAGGCTGCATAGATGATCATTCCCATGTTTTTCAGATTTTTGAAGCACAGGATCATTATTTATAGCATAAACTTGCTTACCCATGTAATAATCTCTACAAACAACTACCTATTAGCTTATCAGATCTAGTTTCCTTAGTCTAGTTACCTCTTAATGCTATGCACAGCTGTTCTAGGCTGTACATGACTCACTCTGACTCATTCCTACCTAATCTAGTATATATTTGGTAAGAATAGCACAGCTTTAGGGATTCTAAATAGGAAGGCATAGCCACCTTCAAATAGTATATAAAGGCTGACTTTTTCCTGCCTAAAAAGGAGAAGAACCCAGAATAAGAACCCAAGTTAGAACCCCTCTATAAATTCACTGAGTGATTCCTATACAAAAGTTCCTCCTAAGCAAGACTACTGAGTAATAAGTTAGGGACTCTAAGAGAGAGACTACCCTTTTATTTCCTCAGTATAGACAATAGAAGCAAGGTTACATATAAGTCTTATCAGTTCTAAGCACTGCAGAGCAGAGAGGCTAGCTGTACATGATATCTGAGTAAGCCTACATTAGCACTAAAGGAATCAGCAGTTGAGCAATCACTAAGCCAGTTAAGGGAGTAAGCCAGTAAGCCTTGACAGTCCAGGGAACACCATTTTCCTGTCAGCTTAGTCATCCAAGTACTATCCCATCAATTACCATAGTTCAGACTCAACAATAGAGATAGGCAGAAACCCAAATCCCCCTTGCCACAAAGAACATGCTACCAGCCTTTCAAAACTGAGGATACTTTCACATACAAAATGCTGACCATGAACTGTGTTTGAGAGATTTTTGTTGGTTTGCTTCTCCGTATTTCTAGGAGTGTATTCCATATCTCTACCACAGAAGAAGACATCTGGAGCCCACCGCGAGGGGGTGAGTCTAAACCAAAGTCATGTTAAGTCAAGTAAGCTGCATATAGCAGCCAAGCAAGTCAAGTAAGTTAATGTAATACAGAAATTACGTCAAGTAGTCAAGTGAAGTCAAGGAAGCCAAGTCACGTAATGTCAAGCAAGTCAAGTGAACCATTATGGGTTCAATCCAAGTAGCATCATCAAGTTCAAGTTCCCCGTCTGTTATCACAGCTCCTGTAGCAAATCTACCATGTAGAGGAGAGCGAAATGCTCCCATTATGTTCAGGGGAAAGTATAACAAAGTCAAGAGCTTCATTAAGCACTACAAATGTCTACTGGTCCAACACAATGTGACCAGCAAGAAAGACAAGTGTGAAAGCATTACCCAGTACTGCTCTGATAGAGTAGCACAGTTTGTCGAAGTGTTGGGAGGTTATAGGACCCCCAACTGGTCTATGCTTAGAGAAGAAATTCTCAAGTACTACGATGCAGACTGAGATACCAAGAGGCTTAGGCCTGAGCATCTCATAGACTTTGTCAAGAAAAGAAAGAAGGAGCCCATAGAAGACCTGTCGGAATGGGCAGCCTTCCAGCGAAAATATGTACGTATAGCAGACTGGCTGCTATCAAGGTCCAAAATCACCAACAATGATTACACCAAGTACATGTGGCAAGTAATCTATCCATCCTTTAGAAGGAGGCTAGAAGCCCGCCTCATAGCAGCAGATCCTATGAAGGACATGTCAATCCCCTTCAAAGTAGCAAGAATACGTAGAGCAGCCGAAGGACTCTTACAGAGAGACTGGTTTGACCTAGACTGTATGCAGAGTGACTCTGAGAAAGAAGACTCAGAGGAAGAAGATACCTCAAGTGAAAGTAGTCTGTCGGATTCAACTGAATCGGCTTCTTCCGATGACAAGGAGTCTCACAGGAAGTCTAAGTACAAGAAGAAGAAGGGCAAAGCAGTAGATACCAAGAAAACCAAAACCAAGTCCAAGTCCAAGAGGGAGCCCTTAGAAGAAGATACACCCTCAAAAGAGTCTAAGAAGCTTGTCAAGAAACAGCAAGTACCAGACAATACAGTAGAAGAATTGGTAAAGAAGATGTCTACCATATCCTTAAGTGACCCTCAATATGCATTACTGTACCTCCAAGCATTGAATCAAGAGCCTAACATTAAGCTTATGCTCGCTCGACCGGTTCATAGAGATGCAAGAAGGGAAGATGGTCATTGGTCATAGAATACAAGAACAGGAGCTGCTGTGTCTACAGGTACAGAACAAGATCATAACCTTTCATCCAGTAGACCACCACTACCTCCCAACCCCTACAGACAGCAACTATCCTACCCAGGTATGAGACGTGAATGCTATGGATGCAGTAGCAGTCAGTATACATTGACAAACTGCCCTGAGATATGAGCTTTACTTACCTCTGGTGACCTTAAGCGGAACGACTGGGGTAAAGTAGTCTTGAGGAGTGGCGAGCCCCTATGGAGACAGGAGGGAGAGAATATGTTGAGGGCTTACCATAGAGCGATTGTGAGTAGGCCTACCGTATCATTGAAGTATGCCGCCGTTGAAGTAAGAGATAGGCGAGATGCACGAGAAAATGTTGAAGAAGATGTTTTACATAGTGACATAGATGACGACGAAGTAAAAGGATGGGCTTACCCTGCATATCATGTGGTACAAACGACACGAGAGGGTAGGCGTGAGGTATTTGATGGAGTGTACCCACTGAGGAGGCCAAGAGAGGAACAGAGAAGTGAGGAGACACATGCTGAGAAGTTGAATGATAAGTATGTGCCACCCGCTGTATGTAGTGATAGGGAGAGAGATGATAGAAGGGACCACTCACCTCAGAAGAGAGCCAACAAGGTGACAAAGCCTGATAAAGGCGACAAAGGATTTGTTAGTCCTAATAGACAAGACGGCTCTAATGTAGACATACCTGTGTGAGTCCTAGGCCATCCCAACAACATGTTGAGGACGAAGACAGCAAATACAATACCAGGTGAAAAGAAAGTGGGGCGGAAAGAGGCCCAGCCCAAGCCCTACGACATTAGGCAGCCAGAGTACAACAGACACGACGACGACGCCATCATGGAGGATGTTGATGAGGGGAGAAAGGGCACAAGGCCCGAGATAAAGGGAAGAGACATAGATGGAGGAAAGAAAGAGAAGAAAGAAAAGGAAGACAAGTATATAAAGAAGACACGTGACTCAAAGCGAGAAGCACCCAGGAGCAGGGACCAAATGACTGGATTCCGAAAGTCGGAATTAGCCGGAGAAGTCAATCCAAAAGCAGTAATCACTAAGATTCTGAGCACGCCGATCAAACTCACTACAGGTGAATTGCTAGGTACATCTAAGGAACTCAGCTACCTACTTGCAGAGAAAGTACACACTAGAACTACTAAAGACAACTCTAATGTAGTTACCCTACGTGACAGGAAAGTATTACGAGGGAGAATGGCACCTCTGAACGAAGACATCCTGGCAGGGCACATTTACATTGACATTATGATCAGCGGTCGCGTGATCGAAGCAGTGATCAATACCGGCAGCCAGATCAATCTTATCAGTTGCTCAATTTGGGATCAATTCTTGGGACTAGTTATAGATAACTCTAAGGAGATGACCTTGACCAATATCAATAATGGAAAAAGTACTCTAAATGGGATAGCAGAGAATGTTCCAGTCTACATAGGATCTGTACAGACGATCACCTCGATTTGGAGGGGCGAAAGATGCCCATGTGACCTCATTCTAGGCCGCCCATGGCAGCAAGGAAACTCAGTATCAAGCCAGGAATGAGAAGCAGGTACATATTTGGTACTTCATACTAAATCCGGATCAAAGCACAAGATAAAAGTAGATTGTGGAGATCACTATCATAGGAGTGGACAGCCAAGAGTGGGACTTTTCAGAAGCATCAGGAATTCCATCACATCATGTAGCTACCTCACCTCAGCTGCCCTTTTTGGGAATTTGGGAAACACCGTGACAAAGAATTAGAATCCTCTGCTTGTAAGTTCAGAACTAATCCCTCCTCTCATTAGTGTATCTACTCAGTACAGTAGTGATACTAGTGAAGGAATAATGAATTGCAAAGAGCATAAAAGCCCATCAAAAGAACAGACGCCGCCCTGAGAGTGCAACAGAATGACGCATAATTTCACCACACTGTTCCAGCCCATCACACATTCACATGATGATGTTGACATAATAGTGCCAAGTTCTGATCCGACAAACTGGGTAGGCCTGAATACCGAGCTTCTCAATTGTCACACAGCAGCCGGCAATGACTCAGCCAATTACCTTGTGCTGAACTCATGTCAATTCGATAGCATGTGGCACCAAGCCGAGTGGACCGACCACACCTTCACCCTCTATCATGTAGTCCAGGCTTCTCTCATGGACATACCCAAGTATTGGTACCCTGTTCAGGTGCAGATCCCCTCGCTTATGTTACCAGGCGAGGCCTGGTTAATTCGTTCCCCTACACCGTTTGCCTTCTCTCCACGCATATTACCTGGACTGTTCATCCCTAGTTACTTACCACCTCTCCCCTCTAAGACACAATCAGCAAGCTCGGAAGGGCACACACTGCACCTCCCGGGGCTTTGCCCCCCATTGCTTCTATCTTCACTCATCCTTACAGTCAACACCACCCTCAGCTGATCATCCAACCATTCCATCGCCAATCATATCATTCGCCTTAACTAACCTAGAGGACATATCATCTACTCTATCTAGTCAATTTTCCAGGACAACTCAAGATATATGGTCAAGGGATCAGAAGTCCTGAACTTTGTCACCTAAGTGCTCACCACCCCACAAAGCAGTGGCTGGGCATCTCTTAGGTGTGGACGCTCTAGTCTACGTGTACAACACATTATCTGACACTTGCACCCCCCCAGCAGACGACCTAAACCTCATCAAGACAGACAGCTACCTATGCCAGCCAACACCACCTCCAACATTGTTACTACGCCAGTCGCCCTTCAGTAATGACACTTTATCAGACAACTATACCGAAGATGAAGACCCACCAACTGAGGACTACGACGAGTCTATAGACAACAATTCGGCTGATGAATTCTCTACTGACAGCCTTTCAAGCTATTCATCCATCAGCACAGATTCACTACCTCTACGCTACCCAACGCCCACGTCAGCTGAAATGTCTCCTTCGCCCATCCCTGTTTATGACTTCCATGACACCGGAATCCTCGCAGAATCCTTCTCGCTACCTCAGGAACTCACTCATGTGCCTTCATGCTTCAGTCTCATTCTGCTTAACATGTACACAGGGATTTGTGATGCAACTAACCACGTGCTGCACCCTCCCACTCACTATTCATGATTTGTAGCACCACATACTCAGTCCATGCAGCATTGCCCTGTCCCCTTCATGGGAATGTACCCATTTTTACAGATCAGCAACACCCTGTCTAAAGTCAACTTCGTCACTAACAAACTAATGATCTTCAATATCAAGGAACTGAAGAGCCCGGCCAAGGCCCGAATGCTTGCCTTGAGGCCACTGTCCATTTATTACAGCAGATCTGTTGCATATCCACTCTATGTTGTCTGCGGAACCACATCCATCTGTTGCCTCTATTGGGATTTCACTTGACTTAGGTGATCACATACTGACATTCTCCAGCTCATTCATGGAGTACTCACTCTGGCTCAATCAGCTGAATGCAGCAAAGAACTGATTTATGTTATTCTAGTCAATGGGGATTTCAACGCACCTGCCAAGCTCAGCCGTTCAGAGTTTTTCCAGCATTGCGTCCCAGCTTCCAATCCCTTCTTTACTAACAAAGAAGTCGCATTTATGAGGACAGCTGTTGGATTCTTACGCTTCTATCATGAGACACTACTCACTGATGCTGTTGACTTTCTATTACAGTCTACTGTTATCGATGAGGATATTGTCCACTCTTTACTAACCAAATACCACCTTGACGAAATCGCTAACACAGGGATTCAGCTGTCTACTCAGCACTACACCACGTTCACCTATCTACGCAGCAACACCCTGCCAAGCACAGGATTAAGGAAGAAGAGGAAGAGAATACGGTGAATGTGATACCCCCACTCCTAGCTTGGTGAGTCCCTGCATCCCATCACCCCACATTCCGTACTTACCATGCACATCACACTAGAATAGTAGCATACCCCACCCCCGAGCACTGAACATCAACAACAAACATGTTCATGTTATGTCCATCCCATACAACCCATTAGCCAACCTTGTCACTATCCCCATATCATACCTATGCCCTCTGTTCATCATGAAGTACTACCATTACATTCAAGTAAGAGGTGATGACATCCCGCCGCATTTCATCCTCATCATATACCGCCCCTCTCGTTGTACTACCAAAGCTTTGCCATCGTTCAATGACGTCCGTCTAGGTTTGCCCCCCATGTTTCACGCTTCTGTAACCCGTGTACCATCATACCTATGCTGTCAGACATCTGACAATTACCTACGCTGTCCATTATTTTTACTTATCTGCGCGCACACCATACCACACCTTTACATTCAAGCTCGACGTCTACGATACGTTCTCGACACTTACGCTACGTCATGCCCACGTTGTGCTACCAGTGTACCACCATCATTGTACTAGTTATTTACTATACATCTATGTACATTTCATTGTGTTGTACTCATACAAAGTGCCAATGCAGCACTAGGTGTTCTGTTATCTAACTTCAGATCTAAGTCCTTAAGTATTAGCCCCAGGTGGATCAACTTTCCGTTGTTCCCTGTGGAACCCCGTTGTTGTGAGCCAGTACCTTACACATCTACTACCCCTAGATAGTAGCCATCTGTCATCTAAGTGTGCGTCATTATCAGTACCAAGAATATCTAAGAAGGGAGTCCCTATTAGCCAAGGTACACCATTGATTACTGAAAGGATCTATCTAAGCATCAGATCTAATCAGCAACACAAGAACATAACACATGTCATGCCACACACTTAAGTGATCTAGTACAATTAACCCCCTAAGTACTGGTGGAGTTCAAGTTATCATCTGGATGCACTACGGCATCATGATCTCTGGTCCTAGAAAGAAAGTCAAACCTTATTGTGAACTTACCTCCAGCCAGGAAGACGCCTAGGGCATGCAGCAAGGCAGATCATTGGTTCTATTTCCAGTACTATTGTCCTCCGGCACAACTGACCCAGCTATCTATAACATCCAAAGGATGCAGCATGGTTGTGATTCCCCCTGTTCAGTCACACTAAGTGAAGCAAATACGTTAAGTAATCCCCCTAATCTGTTCAGTATCCGTGAAGAGGAAATGCAATGCCATATGGGCCAGAGGAATAGTCAAGCTAACTGTCTGTTGCATCACAAAGCAGAAGAAGTGCTATGTAGCTACTCACCACTGTCTATGGAAGACCTGCAATGCCACATGGGCCAGAGGGATGAATACACTGATTATCCATTGCAAATGCACGAAGTAGTTCTCTCTGAAGCCTTGTTAGACCATTTAGGGGCTGATGAGAAATTTGAGACTGGAGACATTGTGTATCAGATGACATATGAGGAAGCTGATAGCACACCCACATTGATTAGTCCAAGTCAAGAAGATGACGTGCAAGATAGGGTGTATTGCTTTAAGGTCTACAAGCCTGTAGATCATAAGGTTAAGTCCGTCCCTGGAATATTCCCTCAAGAAGCTGCAGTAGTTCGCCAGTTTCCTTATGACCCTCTAGAATCATTACCACCCCTTACACCACACCCTCCAAGTTTCACTCCTAGTAATAAGATTACCAAGAATCATATAGATGAAATCCAAGTCAATAAGCAAGGATTCTTGTGGCCAGAAGAAGAGAAAGTCTTCCAATACATCCTGTTGCTTAACGAAGAATTGCTAGCCTTTGAAGATGTCGATAGGGAAACCTTCAAATAATCATATTTTTCTCCGTATATTATCCCCACAGTACCCCATATTCCTTGGCAGTATAAGAATATTCCAATTCACCCTGGTTTGATGAATCAAGTAATGGAGGTTCTTTTACTCAAGATACATGCAGGAGTCTATGAAGCTTGTCAGTCCTCATACAAGTCACATTGGTTTTGTGTAGTCAAGAAGAATGGCAAGTTGCACATAGTCCATGACTTGCGACTGTTAAACCAAGTCACCATTAGAGACGCAGCACAACCATCAAATCTGGACAATTTCATTGAACCCTTTGCAGGATTGCAATGCTACACCATATTCGATTTGTTCTGGGGGTTTGACGCCTGTAAAATGGACCTACAGAGTCGAGATATAACAGCCTTCCAGTCACCAATAGGACTGTTATGGTCAACTTCTCTACCTACTGGCTTTACCAATTCACCAGCAGAGTTTCAGAAGTGTATGACATTTATCCTGAATGATGAGATACCACATAAGGCAAACATCTTCATTAATGATCTGCCTATAAAAGGACCCCAGACAATATACCCTGATGATCAAGGTCACCCAGAAGTACTACCTGAGAACCCAGGGATTCAAAGGTTTATTTGGGAGGATGCCCAAGATGTACATCACATAATGCATCATGTTAAAGAATCAGGAGCTATGTTTTCCGCCTCAAAAGTCCAGCTCTGTGTACCAGAAGCATTAATCCTTGGACAAAAATGCACCCCTAAAGGATGTCTACCTGATACATCAAAGGTAGACAAAATCATACACTGGCCAGATCTCAAGACCATTAGAGATGCCAGAGCATTCATGGGATTGTGTGGAACGGTAAGGATTTGAATACCAAGTTTCTCAAAATTTGCAGCACCAATCACTGAGTTATGGCACAAAGGATTTGACTTTGATTGGGACAAGCATAGAAAAGCTGCCTTTGAGTATCTCAAAAAGGCCATAAGTTCAGCACCTGCATTATATTCTATAGACTACGACTCCAAGCTACCCATTGTACTATTAGTAGACTCAAGCAAGACTGCCACTGGATTTATCCTATCCCAGATAGATCTGCAAGGAAAAAGAATCCCAGCTAGATATGGTTCACTCCCCTTTAATGAAGTAGAGTCACAGTATTCCCAAGCAAAGCTAGAGCTTTACAGACTATTCCGAGCACTCAGGCATTTCTGCATACATATCATTGGAGTCCAGAACTTATATGTAGAAGTTGATGCTAAGTACATCAAAGGAATGTTGAATGACCCTGACCTTCAGCCCAATGCAGCAGTCAACCATTGGATCCAAGGCATTCTTTTATTCAATTTCACCCTAGTTCATGTACCAGCAACTCAGTTCAAAGGACCAGATGCTCTGTCTAGAAAAGAGCTGGAAGAAGGAGAGGAACCTCCTGGAGAGTATGATGACTCTTGGGTAGACAGTATAGCACTTTACCTAGGAACACCCCAAAGGCAGTACTCCAATAAGGCTTTGAAGAAGGTAACACAACCATACCACCCTTATGACCTCCCTTCAGCACTCCTAAGTGTTGCTCAGCAAGAAGAAGTATTATGTAAGGTGCTTCATTTTCTAGAAAGCTTTGAGTTACCACCATCCCTTTCAGCCTTAGAAAGGAAGCGGTTCCTAAAGTACTCAGTTAAGTTCTTCACTCAAGATGGTCAAATGTACAAAAGAGTCAAAGGATGACCACCCCTTCTGGTGGTGTTTGAAAAGGACAAGAGACTTGCCATATTGACCCAAGCCCATGATGAGCTAGGACATAGAGGAGAACAGTCCACTTGAAAGACATTGCAGGCATGATTCTTTTGGCCCCACATCAAGTCATGTCATGAATGTCAAATCCACAGTACCAAGAAGATGCACATACCTCCCACAATATCCGCTCCAGCTACAATTTTCACGAAGACTTACATTGATGTAATGAGGATGAATCCCGCAGCAGGCCTAAAATACATTGTTCTAGCCCGAGATGACCTATCAAGGTATGTCGAAGGGAGAGCGTTACGTTCTCCAACTGTGAAATCTGTCATGAACTTTGTAATGGAAGATATTTTCTACCATTATGGACATATACAAGAAATTGTCACAGACAATGGACCCGAATTCAAAGGAGTGTTTGCACAATTGCTAGCAAGACACAATATCCCCCAGATCACAATTTCCCCCTACAATTCCCAAGCCAATGAAGTGGTAGAGAGAGGACATTTCACTTTATGAGAAGCCCTAGTCAAGTCATGTGAAGGCAAGATCCATTTATGGCCTTCAAAGTTTAGACAAGCACTTTTTGCTAATAATGTCACCACCAGCAAGGTTACAGGGTTCTCCACTTTTTATTTGTTGCATGGAGTTCATCTGGTACTTCCTTTTGACTTTTTAGATGCAACATTTCTACTAGGAGGATACCATAAAGAACTTACCACAGCAGAGCTGCTCACCCTAAGAATCCAAGACCTTGAGCAGCAATCAGAGGATATTAAGCAAGCTGCAGAATCACTTAGGAAATCCTGTTTCAAGTCAAAAGAGCAGTTTGAGCAGCACTTCAAACATCGTCTTACTCATGTTCAGCACAAACCAGGAGACTTAGTACTTGTTTGAAATACTAGAGTAGAGAAAGAACTCAACTGAAAGACCAAACCACATTACCTAGGCCCCTTCCAAGTAAACAGGATCACCAAAGGTGGTAGTTACATATTGAAAGAACTAGACAGAACCATTTCCCGGGTAGAAATAGCCACATTTTGATTAATACCCTATATTCCACGCAATTTCCCAGAGTTTGCCTGGTTGGCACAAGAACTAGATCAGCTCGATCAGCAACCCGTAGAACCTAGAGAAGATACCACTTCAGACTCTGAAGTTTCAAACCCAGATGCTTAGTTAGAATACCCTTACTATGAATACTCAATCATTGAGCCTCCAGCACGAAAGAACCTACCTATGATCTTGTATAGCAGCAGCTTCAACTCAGTGGATAGAGCATTTGTTGCAGTTCCATACCACCGCTTTCGCCCCAAATACTGTATACCTTACCTTAGAACCAGACAGCACCACCCTTGATCCAAGCAGTTCCACTAGCAAACCCAGAACCATACAGTTTAACTGGGCTTGCTTCCATTGCCATTATTTTGAGCAACACATTTTTGCATCTGAAACACGACTTACAGCCTTGTACAAGCAAGAGCTTCGTCTTTGGTGTGACATGTTTGAAGACATTCCCAACTCTGCACACATTTGCATAGATTTCCACGAACGTCTATGTTTTCAGGAAGCAGCAGTACAACATGCCTTGACATCCAGAGAGTATGAACCCTAGATCTCCCCCTTCCTACAGGAAGGCAACTCAGACCACTAGAGGGACAGTACCCCAGATCTGTTTTCAAGCAACACTATCACCCCTGCAGCAGTTACAGATGAACCAGTTCCTAGCTCAGCCACAGATGCAGAATGTACGCCAAGCATCCCCATCTCACCAACTGACCAGATGGAGACAACTCCAAGTAGTCCACAACCCTTCGTTCCGAGCTACCCCAATTTCCTCGATTTTATGGAGACCACACCCAAATCATATGTTGAGGAGTACTTTATTGGAATTCCAGAACCTACTGATCCAGATCTACCATGGTCACGCTGAACATGTTCATCCAGGGAACCCCAGAGACAGATTCACGGAAATGATACAACTGTGGTATAGAGGGTCTGAAGAGTTATCTACCATGATTGTAATAGTTGTTATGCACTTGTACGTTCAATTGCCTGAATAGATGATCAGTTACAGCTCCATTTTTCAGTGCCATAAGCGCTTACCCTTGATTGTTTACCCTACCCAATTGGATCTGTACCTTAATTAAGTGAAGGAACCATCAACCTAATGTTACATGAACATCACTAGACCCTTCTTATGTAATAAGCTTTAGACAAAGTAAAGAAGTCACCATGAATGTACATACAGTACCCCAAGTATAAAATCCTCTAGAAGGATCCACGTTCAATTCCCCCTCAGTCACTATCTGTCATCCCACCTACACTACATTCTTTTTCCATTCCTTATCATGGCTTTATTGAAATGTTTGTACAGTCCTGCCACCCACAAAAATGAGATTTGTGGATCAGCTTTGTTTGGTCGATTCCAACTCAACAGCACAAAGTTTGGTCCAGCGGCCATGGTTGTGGCCACTGCTGAGCCAAGACTCCTTACATTCGGTCAACACATCACAGTTTATTCTGTAGAATCGCCTCACTCCCTCACCGGTTACATCAAGGAAGTTAGGAAGTACTGGGAGCATTGGCTCGACATTCTCATCACTCCCTGCCCCGCCTTCTACTCTGAAGAGTTTTGTTCAAGGAAATTCTCCCTTCACATTCACTGTGATTGGATTGTCTTACCCTATGATCTTAACATCTGTCACATCTGTGCAGTACAAAGTATCATGTCGTTCATCCCACAGTTGACATCCCCACCTGCCCCAGGTCACCTGATTACCATTTCCCCACCACCCAAGCTCCTGGGTGAGGAAGATCACAAAATCCTCATTAATGAATCAGTCAATCGTTGCATCCACATTAGAAGGGGGGAGAATCACTGACCGCGTCTGGTATATATACCTCCAGAACTGGTAGCCTCTCCACCCCAGATCATCATTGTGTTATTGCATCTACAAAATATGTACTCCCTTTGTTTTTATTCCTATGCTTCCTGTTTTTGTTGATATCCCTCAGTGTTATCAACAGACATTGCTATTAGACATTAGCAACCATCACAGACAATATTTCTCTACATTTATCATTGTACAAGGTATGGAACATACCAATGGAGTTTCTGTTGTGCTTGAAGATTGGGAAGAGCGAAATCACATCTTAAGAGCCCAGCTTCAGACACTACACAGTAGTTACATAGCACACGCCCATTGACAGCACCCATTCAGTGCAGAACAGTACCAAGTTACCATATCGTTCTCTACAACAGGAGTACGATTGGGAGCATTTGCCTTAGACTGGCATTGCAACAGTTGTAGTTTCATATTTCATGAAGCATACACACTTGAGGAGCGATTAAGAAGTATTCGTGAGAGTTACAGGGAAACTAGCTTCCTAGGGCTTACATTGGAAGAAGCTGCACAAGAAATTGCCAATCTAACTGATATTGTGTCACCCCCATTCCCAGAAATACGCCAAGAAGTAGTCTTAAATGTGTTACGAGCACAGTTAGCCATAGACTTGTCACAAGAACCAGGCCAATTTAGAGCACACCTACAAACTTCATTTCAGAATTGGTTCATTGATCAGCAACCCCCACCACCACAGTAAGTTACATACAAGAATCTCAAGCCAAGTATGCAAGAAGCCAATGGTCATGCAAATGTTGGCCAAGATTGGATCAGCAGACGGACCATTATCCAAGAGCAGTTAGTCAACATGGGAAGAGTGTTCTGACGTCACACAGTTGACTGGCATCTCCAGACCCATTATTGTTACAAAGGGGACATTGGTGTTGTAATCACCGGAGACAGAGCAGGAGTACCCATTGTCACATGGCATTGTTCCACCTGTAAGTATTTCTACAAGTCAGCTGTCCATTATGAGAAAGAGCTAGACAAAGCAGAGAGAGGTCTGCAAGTCTATAGAGAACACATTGGAATGCCCAACCGCCCACGAGAAATGTACCAAGTCTTCACTGACCTTGAGACATACCCATTTCCCCCAATCAATTCTAATACCGTTGTGACTCTCGCTCAGACCACTGTAGACAGCTAAGCTAGTCTAAGAGGAAGACTAAGTCAGAGAATGAGGGGGGGTAGGGCGAATGGTTTGACCCTTGAGGGAAGCAGTGAGCACGAAGGCTGGAGGATATGTCTCCCCTTCCTCTCAAGTGAACAATAAGGGGGCTCAATGGTTAATCGGGCGAAAGTGAAGAACAAAGGGAGGAAATCAAGACAAAAGGAGGAGAGAGGTAGGGCGGGAGATTGTAAGGCTACGAGACGCGCGCAGGTCGAATCCGGGCGGTGAGGTGCTGAACCCGGAGGCGAGAGGGTCTAACCTTAGCTGGGCGGTGTCCGGGCGAGCATAGGTAGACCAGGTGAACTTAGAAGCGGATGTCTGAAGTGGAGTCTCGCGCGATGGGAATCGAGAGATTGTTGATAACAATAAATTGGGAGTCTAAGACGCAAGATGATGCACTGTGGTGCCTACGTACAGGGCTTTATAGTCTGGGTATGCCCAAGACTGTCTGACAGGCGGGTGGCTTATGTAATCGTAACTATGCCCGTTGAGGGACACATGATCTGATATATACAGGCGGTATCGGGCGAAACACTAAGTACGAAGGAAGGAAAGAGAGAGGGAGAGAGAGGGTATACTACTTACCAGCCAGACGAGGGCATGGGCAGAGCGGGCAGTACGAGGACGGACGCGACGATCTGTAAACAAAAGGGAGAGCCCCGGGCGAATGGGGTATGCGCGTGGGCGAATGGGAGCTTCATGGGCAGGTCGCTGGGTACATGTGGGCGTGATAGGGTGGGTCGTCGCGCGGTGTTGCACGCGTAGGGAACTCTGGTTCCCTACACCGCCACACAATGTGAACCATCGCCTGAACCAGAACCAGTCCAACGTTCTCCACGCAGTGATGTAACTGAACCTGTTGTCTTTGGTAATGGACATTCACTTGTCTTGTCACCCAGTTTTACTATTTTATGAGGAATTCTCGGAGTAACCAAGAAGGTAACCACGTATCATGCAAGGTCCAAACAAGTATGTTGACACTGGAGAAGCTAGCTTGCTGAACTCTCGCTTATTGTTTATGATGCTAAGGCTAGCTGTCTCAGCTGACTGATCAGACAATGTAGCTCTGAGGTCAGGGCAGTTCTGATAGCCAAGGTGGGCAATAGAGCAGATTCCAAGGACACTCAGGCAGCAGAAAGGACATTATATGAAGCTTCACAAAGAAGTTTCCATCGAAGATTTCCACTCCGTTAGAATGATCTTCTCATTCAGTAGCAAGCTTGAGACAACCAAGGACAGTTGTATTTCCATTGTTCCCTGCAGATGACATGCATACAACAGGTCCATGCATAAGTCAGGTGTGTACATACCCATACACTACACTACACTACACACCATCAGTACGAATCTATGTAATACACACCACATTGCCAAATCAAACAAGCTTCAACGCTTAGGCCGTGCAGTAAAGAATTGCTAATATATGGTCAACAAGGAGTTCATTACACTCAGGACCTATACAGACAGCAAGAGGCTGCATAGGTGATCATTCCCATGTTTTTCTTGAGATTTTTGGAGCACAGGATCATTATTTATAGCATAAACTCACTTACCCATGTAATAATCTCTACAAACAACTACCTATTAGCTTATCAGATCTAAGATACAGTTTCCTTAGTCTAGTTACCTCTTAATGCTATGCATAGCTATGCAAGGCTATGTAAGGCAGTGAACTAATACTATGCACAGCTGTGCCAGGCTGTGCCAGGCTGTGCCAGGCTGTTCTAGGCTGTACATGACTCACTCTGACTCATTCCTACCTAATCTAGTACATATTTGGTAAGAATAGCACAGCCTTAGGGATCCTAAATAGGAAGGCATAGCCACCTTCAAATAGTATATAAAGGCTGACTTTTTCCAGCCTAGAATGGAATAAGAACCCAAGTTAGAACCCCTCTATAATTCACTGAGTGATTCCTATATGAAAGTTCCTCCTAAGCAAGACTACTGAGTGATAAGTTAGGGACTCAAAGAGAGAGATTACCCTTTTATTTCTTTAGTATAGACAGCAGAAGCAAGGTTACACATAAGTCTTATCAGTCCTAAGCACTGCAAAGCAAAGAGGCTAGCTGTACATGATATCCGAGTAAGCCTATGTTAGTGCTAAAGGAATCAGCAGTTGAGCAATCACTAAGCAAGTTCAGGGAGTAAGCCAGTAAGCCTTGACAGTCTAAGGAGTACCTTTTTCCTGTCAGCTTAGTTACCCAAGTACTATCCCATCAATCACCATTATCCAGACTCAATAATAGAGATAGGCAGGAACCCAAATCCCTCTTGCCACGAACAACATGTTACCAGCCTTTTAAAACTGAGGATAACCTCGCATATGAAACACTGACCATGAACTGTGTTTGAGAGATTTTTGTTGGTTTGCTTCTCCATATTTCTAGGAGCGCATTCCATATCTCTACCACAGAAGAAGACACCACTCCCACAATAAAGCAGGACTGATGCATGCACCACCCGACATGGGTGAAGTGAAATCATCACAGAAGAACAACTTGTACACTTTCAATCATTCCACCTGAGGACGGGACCGAGCTACAAAAACAAACAGTAATGGGCAACACAATCTCACACAAATATGGAGATGGAATGCGTCCAGCATCGATAATCTGCGCCATTGAGCAGAGACATGATTATCGTGAAATGACACTATAGCCATTACGCGGTGTCTTCTTCCTTAGTGGAGATGAGTGAAATGCCTAATGTTAGACTAGCAGCTGAGTCCTAGACATTCCTATCTTCCACAGGTCACGGTCAGCAGTTGGTTAAAACAACAACACAAAACTAACAAAACTAAAACTACGAAAGGCTGATAACGTGGGTGTTTGTTGCAAGGTGATGGTATTTGCGCTGCTAAATGCTTCACAAATATCTCTCGGATGGTTGGGTTCAACAGGTAGCGAAGGCTTGTAAAGCTTTGCTAGAGAACGAATGGATGGTTTCCTTGACACGTAACGGTATACGGAGTCTTAGAAAAGTGGTGATAGACGGGTTCTATCTTGAAACAGGGATGGGTTAGGGACTTTGTGGACAAGAAATGGGCTCCTTAGACGCAGTCTACAGCCTACTAACTTTGTTCCTTTGACTGGCTTAGCGTTGACTATCGAACTGCTTGACCTATAGCACTCTCTGGCTAATATTGGGTCACTGAGCAGCTAGTACTAGTGATTACAGTGCTTAGG